>PVIC010025947.1:0-24900 GCA_004025085.1 Thryonomys swinderianus
TCTTGACATTTATTTAGGTAACCCCTAATTTTTCCTCAACAATGGTCTTGCTTTTCAGTTGTCAGTGTCCAGGTCTTGCTAGTATCTCCCTGTTTATCTTCAGCTATTTCACGGTTTTGGAGGGTGTTGCAAATCACATTGCTTTTTATCTTGTACATTTTATCTTTTCGGTGGACTATTGTGAAGCCTGTGAAGCAACTGAGCATTTTGGAGATGATCTTCAGAGAGCTGGAGGTGAGAAGAGGCACACAAGGGAGGAAGCCACGGGCAGGTCACCGAGGGCACCCAGCAGGGGCAGCAGCGTCAACGCGAGTCTAGGCAGAAGAGCCGGTCATTCATACGAGGCTGGTTACAATGGGAGGCAATGCACCGAAATATAGGTGGGAAGTGAAATCAGGGCTTCCCAACGAGTGAGTGGATACGGGGGTGAGGAACCACGGTGGGTCCGGAATGGCAGCCATGTTTCTGCCCCGGACAGTTTTACAGGTGGAAACACTCTTCCCTGAGGCAAACACACGAGATGAAAAGGCAAACCGGTGGTGGACAAGATGATGGACTGATTGAGTCTAACGTACATGGAGACCCCTAGAAGGCGAACCCCAGACGCACAGCAAAGGGTCCTGCCGTGCGTACAGCAGCCATCGGAATGGACCGGATCGTCCGAACCTGTGGGGGGATGAGGTCGCAAAAGCAGAGGTGGAGAACAACACTGAGGTCCTGGTCAGAAGAGGCTTTTCACAAAGAACAGTGAAAGAAAGATCTGGGAAGTGGGAGGAAACAGAAAGATATCATTACCGCAGGAACCAAGGCAGGGAAGAGGGCCCTCAGGGTGCGCACGCGGGATGCCAGCTCCTCTCCCTGAAGGCTCTGCGGCCGGAGCGGAGGCAGCCAAGGGCAGCGACGCGGGGCGCGGAGGGCTGGGTGCGTCCCGCGCTCGCCGGACACTGCTCCGTGTGCGTCACGGGGTCACCGCGCGCCGTCACCACCGCGCTCACTGCGGGTGGGCGAGAGCCCCACTCCTCCGGACGTCCCTGCCAAGCCAGCAGGACCCCTCTTCCCGTGCTCCTTCCCATGGGGCCTTCGTTCAACGATCTACCCCATCTGGTCATCTCCCCAAACTCTCCCTCTGACAGGCGCCCCGAACTCTCCGCGTCAGGAGGACCGGAGCCCGAGGGGCCTCCCTGCAGCTGCGGGGCTGGGGCCGGCGGGGACACGTCTGCAGCTGCGCCCCTCGGGCGGCCTCCCCTGCGTCCTCCCCTCCCCGCCTCCCAGACCCGCGGGCTGCCCTTCCCTGGGCCTCCGAGGCTGCACTGCGGCAGACAGACTGTCTGCCAGCACCTCTAAGCACCCCGCCGCCGGCGACGGTCGAGGCGAGCTGCAAACTCCGGGCTGGAGCAGCGCGCCCGACAGGTCCCCGCAGAACCCAGATCTGCCTTCTGCCTCTCCGGGAGCACCACCCCCCGCCCGGGCCGGCCCCAGGCGACCCGTGCGGCGGCAGAGACTGGCACGGCCCGCGTGCGGGGAAGCCGGACAGGACAGCAGAGGGCGCGGCGCGGCGCCCGGGACGGGGTCGGGCCGGGGTCCCGGCAGGTGCCAGCCCCGTCCTCCCCGCGGTGCCCGCGCGAGGCCGCCGCTCTTTGTGTCTGAGGCTCCCCTCGCCGTCTGCGCTGGACTGGGGGGGGAGGGCCGGAAACGGCGAATCCGCTCTGGTTCTCGGGGAAAAAACGCCTAGAACGGTGAACATTTTCCTCAGAAACCTCTGTCCGTCTGGAAGGCGCGAGTCTGCGGGGAAGGGGGCGCCTGCCCGCCCCGCTCCAGCCCCGCGACCGGCCTGGGGCGCTCCCAGGCCCCGCCCCCGCCCCCGGATCTCATTGCGAGGCGCCCTCGTCCGGTCCCCCACGCCGCCGCCGCCCTTTACCCCGACGGCCCCACCTCGACAGGTCCTCCGGGACCCCCTCGAAGAATGGGCCCTTGACGCCCAAGCAGTAACAGACAGCGCCTGGGGGTGACGTGGTCCGGGGCATTTGAGTCCTTCCCCGAATCATGTATGACCAGCCTATTTCTTCCCTTTGGGGTTCTTCTGAATGAAAGCTTTCTGAACGCCCAAGGCGTTTCAGGGACACCATGAGAAAAGTTCCCCCTCATTGTACCTGAAGGGCTTTCATTCTATTCAATCACTGTTCATTTTATATTTTATATGTTAACTAATATGCTTTCTAAAAAAAAAAATCAGCAATATTCTGGGACATTTTCACTTTAAGAATCTAGATTAAAACACCTTAAATGAACTCTGCAGCAGACAGATGAAGGGGAAAGAAAGAGAGAAGAAAGAAAGAAAAAAAAAAAACCTCTGGCCCTTGCTGCTTTTGCCATTATTCATGATGTAATTTTTCAGGTGTTAGTTTGGCAGAGAAAGATTGGAACAAGCTTGTTGCTAGGACATGAATGAAGAAGAGGAATCCTATTGGTTCTCTGAGGCTTAGCAGGAACCAATGGGAATGAAGGGGATAGAAGAGGGGGGAGATACCAAAAAAAAAAAAAAAGGACTGGTCAAACTATTACTGCATTTGCTACGTTAAGGTAAAGTAGGGTATTGTAAAGTAATGGGGGTTCTTTTAGTCTATTTTTCGGGTGTAGGTGGGCAGTTGTGCCCAATGAACCAATTCGGAAGAATATGCAGTTAAGAGGTATCCTTGTACAAAGTGTCGCGGGTCCCTGTACTAAGTCACTGTCACCTGCAGTCTGGAGCAGTGTGTAAACGAGGCTGGGGACATTTCACCCCCTCACCCCGCTGCCACGCAGGTTTGGGAGACGCGTTCGCACCCAAGCTCTGGCGAGGGCGCGCGGCGCGGGTGGAAAGGGTGCTGGGTGCTTCTTCCGGTCTCCAGCAGGATGCATCGGGCCCAGACCACCTGCCGCAGAGCAAGGGAAGCTGCTTGTGCACGGGGAAGCGGCTCCCTGCCCACGGTTTGGGGGCGGCCCGCACACTGCCCTCTCAGGGGGGCCCTGCCCCCCGGGGGCTCTGACCCACCAAATCCACGCTCCGCTCTGGCAACAGCCACAGAGACACACAGCGAGGCGAAGAGGCGCTGGCGCTTCTGGACCGCAGCGCGACAACTTTGGCCCACTTCGACTGTCAGCCTCCGGGCGAGCACAGGAAGCAGTTCTGGGGGCCAGTTGTGCCCAGTTGCTTAACTCTGGACAGTTTATTGCAAACCCAGGAAGAAGAAAAAAAGTGCTGCAGCTGCTGGCGTCTCCTCTTTCTCTCCACTGACTGTGTGGACCCCTCAGTCACTACGGTGGCCATATTCTATTGTCCAACCTCCGGCCGTACCCGCACCTTTCCTTTAATAAGTGGGCAGTGCTTGGGCTGAATGATTTGAAACACACACACAATAAATTGACTTCTATTGGGTTATAGACCTGGCTGGCTTATTTACACCCTGGAGGGGGTTCAAACTCTGCCAGATCCCTAACTTCAGAGATTTTGTGGCTGGAGTCCAGCAACATAAAAGGATTTCTCCTTGTAATCAGAGCACTTCCTAAAACCACAGGCAGTTTCAACCAATTAACATCTCTGATTGCAATACAAAAAATTGTAGGAAACTCAAAAGGACCAGGAAGATGTTTTTCAACCACGACCCTTTTTTTAGATCCGTGGAAAGAACTGACCTGATAATTTATTCCTTTCTGCCTCATTCTGTGATTTCTCAGGCTATGGAAGATTTGAGAGGGTAAAGGGTGGGATGTGGGCAGAAATGGAATGAGAAGAAACAAAAGAGGATTTACGCGGGCCTTCCCCTTTTTTCCCACCCCAACAAATCCCCGCTCACAGCCTCTCGTCAGCACTGACAGAAAACATGGGTCTAAGTCCAGACCCTAATTGCACCCTTCAGGTGACAGGTAACGTGTGTGTCTCAGTTCAAAGCCAAAGTCCAGGTTGCATAAATCTGATTTCAGACCATCAGCATTTCAAAATAAAAGTGCGCAAGCTGAGCCCTGAAGGGCAGGTCTCCCCGGAGGAGACTTTCACCAGGAATTCTATGAGATGCGCTCGGTCAAGCTCTCCACGCACTGCACTTTGTTCTTGGTGCTCATAAAACCTCTCTGCTCGCACAGCTGCCCCGCCCAAGCAAGCTGAGGCTCCAGAGGCTCCAGAGACTGGTGCCAGGGAGTGTAAAATGCACAGGAACGATGTAGCAAGCAGCCAGCCTGCAGCCAGCCTGCAGTGGAAAACGGAGCCACACAGCCAGGGAGGGACAAAAGAGATCCAGAAAAGGAAGAGGGAAAGTGGCTTGTATCTCCCTCCCTGTATTTCATTGTACTGATCAAGTGGAGATGCTTTTCCATTCACTGAGTAAAATGGGTCCAAACCGTCAGCTCTGAGCTCCTTTTTTCTTCCGTTAATAATAAAACAGAAAGGATTATGAGGCCAGTTGAACAACCAATGGAACAACTCTGTCGTTTAAGTCGTACAGGTTATAGTCAAAGCCAGGCTCTACCGACCAGCCTCTAAATAGTCAATCTACGTGTCACTAAATCTGTATAAAAGCACTGTCAGTTCTTGGTGAAAAGAATTAACAAAGGACTCGCAAGTTAAGAGATTTGCTTAGTGACACCCGGTCGGCCAGGATCGGAGCCAGAAAGGGGCATCCGATCGAGATCAGGAACGGACCCTCCACCCACCCACAGACTTTAAAAACGAGCACGTCTTCATTGCCACCGCATGAACTACAAGCTAATTATGTTTTCCTGCAAGGGAAGCAAATTATATTGATTGTACAATAAAAGCTATTGTCATTCCCAGTGTATTCATCATGACTCAGAAAGATGCAAAAATGTTGACTTGCTCTAAATAGCATTTTACTTCTGTCTCCAGACAGCAACGTTTTAGGCACGGAATGGCCCGAGATGTCCTGTTAACTGGCCTGAGGGAGGCCATGTGATGCAGCAGGAAAGAGCTGAGGGGCATGACTGGTGGCATCTGCGAAGGACAAATCACTCTTGCTACACATTTCAGACCCCCATGAAAGAGTTAACCTAGGCTATTACATATGTATTTTTTTAAATTCCTTAAAACTCCCCATAGTACCTACGGTAACACAAAAATAACGAAGCCCACTGACATCTCTGAAAAGAAGGTGATTAATTAAAGTAATTAGGCTACACTGAATTATTAAAATATGAAGTCTTCTGTAGGAACAACCAAAAAAAGGCAGAACATTTTAGCAGCTCAGAAATTAAAACCATATTCTGGTTCATTAGCTGAGATGGGAACTCACACATTTTAGCGTACAATCTTATTCACAGATGTGTAAGTGTCTAATATTTCACACCTTTGTAATGGCTTTTATAAAAAGAAAAAAGGAGAAAATAACAACCTGACTTCAATTATTTTATTGCTTGTACAGAAGAGGAACTCTTTTGGAAGAATAGCAGAGAGCCTTTGAAAATGCCCCAGGGCTTTGAGAGACCAGGTGTGTCGGGCCCGTGACTAGAGCCAGACCGAGGACAGTGAAGAACAAAGAGCAAACACTTAACTTATTACTACTGTGTCTTTAAAGCACTAAGGCCTCTTCCCTTCCTGCTAAGTTCAACTGAAGTCTCTGGCCTGACTTTAGAATCCCGCACCATAATCTTATCGCATCTCTACTCACACTACGAAATCCGCACCAGGCAGAAAAATCTCACTACTTGTTCCACATTGTATTCATTCTCAGTTCTCCATCCCCAGGGAGCTTGTCCTTGCCTGGAACAGTCTTTATTTCTCGCTAAAAACAAGCTCCCTCTCTCCCTTTCTTCACTTCCCCCAGGTCCCCATGCTATTCCATTAAAGATTTAACTATCAATCATATCATGCCATTCCTGCTTGGAAATAATTGTCTGTACCCTTTGCCCACAGAGTAAATACTTAGCACTTTAGTCTGGTATTCATGACCTTCTGAAGACCAGTCCTGAACCCTCGAGAGAGAACCTACCTCTGCCATATAATAGTTTGGCCCTAGGCAAATTACTGAATTTCTTTGAGCCTTACTTTTAACCAAAGACTATTGAAACGATTAAATGAGTGAATATATATGAAGACTTAGACCTGGGCCTGGTGTATATTTGGTGAACCATTAAATGCCATTCATTATTGCTGTCATTAGTATTGTTTGTTTGTTTGTTTTTTTAATCACATAGTCTACACTCAAGCAAACCATTGTTTTTACTGGTTTTCTACCAACATATCTTTGTTTAAAAAAAAAATTATCAAAACCTACCAGTCCTTCAGCACCCTGGCCCCCTTGCTGTGTTCTCTGATACCCTAAGACCCAACCTGGCCAATCTTTTCATCATTTTATCTGTATTTAACTTTTTCATCATTTTATCTGTATTTTTACAAGGATATGTAGTGCTATGTGTTTTATATCACTGTTTGGAACAGAAATTGAGGGTAGGGACTGTATCTACCTCAACATATATTCCTCACTTGTAGCAAAACTGTTCATGCTCATCAAATATCTCAAGTGCCCTATATTATCCAAGCTTCTTTACAGGGCCTTGGAGTCACATGACTTGTTCAGGCCAATAGGCTGTGAGCAGCAGTGACAGATACTATTTGTTGATTGAAACTTAAAAGCCAGTGTTCTCATTCATCTTTTTCTCCTCTCTCTGGAAGTCCTGGAGATCACATATCCCAGAAAGTTCAACTGTAAGATGGAACATCTAACAGTGTAGGTCCCTGAATAACTGCGAGGAGTAGGAAATTTCCGAACAATTCTTGTTTCATATGTTACCTGAGTAAGAAATGAACTTTTGTTGTATTAAAGCTCTGAAATTTGGAGATCGTTGTTACTTCAGCAAAGTTTCACTTATACTATTTATTATGCGACCCATCTGTTTAACCACACATAATTATTCAATATTCAAACGCTGAGTAGATAATGTACAAAGTTACATTTCTATGAACATGCCCAATTGTTGAAGTTGCTCAATCAGACTTCAAATATTTTATTTTGATTCTGTTATAGTTGGGATACAAAGTATCCTCTCAAAGAGACCATTGTGTTGAAGACTTGGTTGCTGACAGCCGTTGGGGGAAGTGGTTAGATTAGTAGACTGCTAACTTCGTAGTATGAGGTCATAATTTAATGGCATTATTGGGAGGTAATGAACACAGGATACAGGTCCTAGCTGAAGGGAGTGGATCATGGGGATAGGACCTTAGGGGCTCTAACTAGTCCTTCGGACCTACCTCTCTCACTTCTTCTCTGTGCTCCCTGGCTGCCGTGAGGTAGGAAGCTTCCCTTTGCCTGCCTTTCTACCATAACGTTTCTGCCTTAGAGTCAGCTGACCATGGACTCAAACCTCTGACGCTGGGAGCCAAAATAACCCCGTCCTTCCTTCAGCTATCCCATATTTTGTCACAGCAATGCAAAGCTGAATGACACAGATTTCTTACCTGAAGTGCAGTCCTCTGCAGTTCTTTGTTGTTGAAGCAGGCACAGAGCTGGGCAAGGGCTTGGCAAGGCCTGTTGGTTCGTGAGGCCCGGCTTCAGCCTCAGCTCAGCAGTTCACCAGGAGTCTGCCCCACCCGGGACCACAGTCGCTTGCAAGGCCCCCAGAGTTGGCTGGTTCCTCTGGAGTGAGGCTGTGAAGAGAGGGTGCGTGATCTCCGCAGAGTGCAGCAGCTACACCAGCTCGGAAACCAGGCTCCTCGGTCAGATTAGAGGACAGAACAGGTCTAACTTTATAAAAATTATTTTTTACTCATTAGTCAAGACCTTGTTAGCACTTTTGCGAGTTTATACTCTAATAAAGCATTCATCTTCTCAAGATGAAATGTCTCTAAAACAACACTTTTCTCTTTCTTCCAACAGTATTGTTGTAAATGAGATACAATGGAAATATGCTTTGAAATAAGGATATGAGCATCTTCTCCAGTTTCTTAACGAAAGCCCCTAACCCCTAGATGTCAGATGTGTGTGTGTACCTGGAGCCTGTGTCCTAACTCCAGATGAGAAGACGACACTCAGAAATCTCAGTGTCACGGTTCTATCACTGTCAGGGGCACGGGAAGCTGCCCCGGAGGGGCAGATTAACATGTTTGTAGAATAGGAACCACTCATTTCAGAAGGAGTAATGTAAACTTTGAGATTTCTTTATTGACTGGGGCTTAAGAAAAATCCAAGAAGATTAAGAGGAGGCTGATTGGGTCAACTTATCTGGGGGGAATTTATCTACTCTCTGGGGTCACACAGCCAAGTTGCCCGAACCTGAGGCCACTCACAGTGAAAGAAAAGGGAAAAGCTGAACAAAATCTCTAGAAGGGGGACGGTTCAAGAGCAGACATCCTTCGGGGTCAACTGGACTCCCTTCAAGGTTATTAGAACAGAGCATCTAAGCGCGCGGGTAACGACTATCAGCTCGACGTGGAGAGCCCGCCAATGATAGATTGCGCCACAGATCCCAGGGACCTCTCAGGTGCCCTCTTAATTAGTTTTACCCTGTGCCAACTATTCTTAGAGGCTCTAAACGCCAGTTTTGCCCTGTGGGGGCATTGCCCCCTCTGTTGGCTGAATCAAATCAGAAGTGCCAGGGCCACCGGGATGTCAGGCTGCTTGGCACTACTAAATGGGCAAGGTCAGTCTGTCCCGGGGGGAAAGGTTGGCTGAAGCTGACCGGAGGAAGTCTCAGCCAAGAGAGACAGGCTTTGTCGGGTCACTGCTTAAAATGCAGCCAGTAAGCAAAACTGGTCTTTCCCGCCAGGCGCAAGCCAAGGCCGGTAATTAAGAGGTAAGTGACACCGGAGCCAGTGGGCTGGGCATTCACAGAGCAGATGGTAGAGGTGGAAGTGCAGTCACTGCCCAGCCGAGGGCCCTTCTGCACACATGACCTTGTTGGAGACGTGTCCTACCAAGGTCTGCAGATCTTTGACACGGCGATGCAACCGCCTGGCCTCCTGCTGTTCAGAAACAGAGACTGACCCACCCCCACACTGCGCTGCGGACAGTGCTGACCTCGGCTGCGGGGGCCGTGGATTTGGAGGGGACTTCAGCCTGTTGATTGCCTTTCGATATTTTTCTTTTCTTTTGGATTTATTAGTCTCACTTAGGTGACCAGCTTTGTGCCGCGCCGTAACGACTCAAAGACAGGTAAGACATGGCTCTTGTACTCAAGTTCACTTCAGTGAATGATACAAATAAATACAATAACGTGATATGGCTTCTAGGAGCAAAATTTCACAGAGCCCACTACTGCTTTTTTTTTTTTTTAATACTGTCATTTTCTGCCTTCAGGGTACTCCATTCACACGGTTATTCTCCTAACTCCGTGGCTCCGCCATCTCAGGCTCTTTTCCTGGGCCTTCCTTCTTCTTAGTTTCACACCGACAAAGTTTTAGGGTTCATTCCTTGCTCTTCCTGTCCCGAGTGATCCCAAATATGTTAAGTAAAATCTGTGCATTGCCAACTTCCAAATTTGGATCCCTAGACTGCTTCTGCCCTTAGGTTTATCGCATGTATCCAGCGGCTTGGTGACATCCATGTTTAGGAGTCCACTAGGCACATTAAGCTTACCTAGCATTGACCTCCACACGGGCAGATCTTCCTCCACCCGAGTCAGCTCCCATCCTCACACCAAGCCGCCACCTGCTCTGTCTGTGGCAAGATCTCCACCCAACTGCCCAAATAAAAAAAAAAAAAAAAAAAAAAAAAACAAGAATTAGCTTTGCTTTCTGCCCCTATGTCATGGCCTTCATTCATTCGTAAATCCAAAATCAAATCCAACTTGTACTCCCTCTCATTACTTCTGGTCCAGCT
This sequence comes from Thryonomys swinderianus, assembly GCA_004025085.1. Classification (NCBI taxonomy): domain Eukaryota; kingdom Metazoa; phylum Chordata; class Mammalia; order Rodentia; family Thryonomyidae; genus Thryonomys; species Thryonomys swinderianus. The sequence goes on from PVIC010025947.1 coordinate 9,804, forward strand.
CTCACTGGATTGTAGATTCTGTCCCCAGAATGCTGACGTACACAACATTTTCCATATAATTTCAGAAATTTCATACACTCATTCACATACCACCCAGACAAGGGGTTGTCCATAGATTCTAGGCTAAGAACCCAAGCCATTGGCTGTTATAAATGAGTGTTTTTATCAGTTTAATAGTTTTAGATGTTAAGCTACTTAGGGACAGGGATCTTTTGTGTAATTATCTCTGTAGGATTCCTGGAACAGTGCCTCATACAGTTAATCCTTTAATTAAGTCTTTTCGAATATCATATGGAGAAGAAAAGTAACCATTCATTCAATAAATATTTGTTAAACATATATATGTACAGAAAACTCTCCTGGTGGTCATGAGGAATACAGAGGCTTAGAAAATCACAAATAGAACAATGATATAATGCATGCCATGGAGGGGAAGGGACTGGAGAGGCAGAAAACAAGATAGACTTTTTTTTAAAGAAAGGCAACCCAGCCTTGCCAAAACAGGGATTGTAGCAGGGCTCCGTGAGGTCAAGGCTGGAAGGTGGTGGTGGCGTAGTAGAAACAGCTCACAAGCAGTAGCTTTGAAACTGGCAGGAAAGAATCTGGCGCCCTTCAAAACCCATGAAATCACTGAAAGGCACTGGGCAGTCCCCTCCGCTGGTCCGTTTTCTGGCTGGAGGATGGAAAATGGGTTAGCTCAAACCCTTGGGGGGAAGTGGGCATCAGAATACTTACAGAGGGCAAGAAGGCATGGGGGGCTTCATCACATCCCATCTGTAAGTGTTCTATAGACACAGTTCATGGGTTTTTTGGTTTTGGGGTTTTTTTTTTTTTTTTTGGTTTTTTGGTGGTACTGGGGATCGAACTCAGGCCCTTGTGCTTCCAAGGTAGGTGCAGTACCACTTGAGCTAAATCCCTGGCCCTACAGTTCATGGGTTTTTAGCATGGCTGTAAGCTCTTGGATAGTGACTGTCATAATTACAGCTCTCATTAGTATGATAAACTCGCTTTGTTTCACTTCATTTCTGCAGTGCTGAAGATCAAATCTGAGGTCTTGAGCACGTTAAGCAAGCACTCTACCACTGAGCTATGCTCCCAGCCCTGCAGTGACACATTTTGACACCTGAAATCTTACTTCATTCTTAAAATTCCTGGTGAAGGAGTTGCTGCTGACTGGCTATATTTCACTGTGAGGAAATTCATATTTAGAGAAAGAAAGGGAGAGGAAACTCACATTATGGAGTATCAACTAAGTGCAAATGTCAAATATGTTTCACCTAAACAGACAGAATAATATGAGTATTTCTGATTTACAAATATAGAAGCTGAAGCTCAGTGGTTCTGGCATCTTCCTGGCAAGTGCAAGGTCCCAAGTTTGATCCTGGTAACTGCATACCACAATGCATGGTGGCTCACGCCTGTAAGCACTCTGGAGGCAGAGGCCGGAGGATTGCTGAGTTCAAGGTTAGCCTGAGCTACATAATGAGCTCAGGGCCAGCCTGAACTACAAAGCGAGACCCTGTCTCCAAAAAGCAAAAAAAAAAAAAAAGTGACATCAGGGCCAGAGATTTAGTTCAGTGGTTCCGGCGCCTGCCTAGCAAGCGTCAGGTCCTGAGTTTCATCCCTGGAACCACAAACAATATTACCGGGGGTGGTGACTCACGCCCACCAGCAATCAGCACCACATACCACAGAGCTGGGCTTGGTGGCTCACGCCTGTCATCCCAGCACTCGGGAGGCAGAAGCAGGAGGATTGCTGAGTTTGAGGCTTGCCAGGGCTACATAGTGAGCTCAGGGCCAACTTGAACCACAAAGCAAGACTGTGTCAAAAAAAAAGTGATACCATCTATTAGGATTGGACTGGCACACTTAACAGCAACAGTGAGCACCACGCTAGACACCCAGCAGAGATCTAACAAATTAAAAACAGTCACTTGAATCTGTGAATCAATGGACAGCAGAGTTGACATATGGGATTCTCTTCAGAACTTCCTAAAACCCAGAGGCATGAAGAGTCAAAACTACCCGAGAAGAGGCCTCGGCAAAGAAGAGCTCTGAAAAACTCAAGCAAAATTAATTTCCAACTTATCATTTCCCTTTATCTAGTGGTGCCTAAATTCCTCTAGATAAATGTTGCTAGTATTTGCCTGCAGCCACTCTGAAGATCTTGCTTGTCACCATCTATCTTTTTCTCAATGGGTCTTTTACACAGTGTCCGAAGCTGCAATCCTCTGTTCTGATGGTTGTGAACCCTTAGCACCGAAGTCAAGGAATAAAGAATGTCCCAAAATAATGAAGTAGGCCATTTACAGCCTTCTTATCACCAGTTCTCTGAAGAATGAATGGGCAGAAGAAGAAACTACTTGTGAAGCTAAAGGATTTAGAGATAATATTTCTGGATATTTCTAAGGAGATGAGGTTTAGAAAATTGAGTTCCAAACCACATTCTTTTGCATAACAACATGCATGTAAGACTTTCCGCTGAGTCTAATCTCTCCCATTCTATGTCTCTGCTTCTGGGAGTCTCCTGCTTTTATATTGATTAAATGGATCTGAGGATTACAGCGGCTGTGTAGAAGAACTACAAGAATTTAGAAATAGTTTTACACCTAGCACAAAGCCTTATTCATGACAGGTATTCAATAATAAGATCCAGAACTTTGTGAATAGGACTGAACCAAAGTGGCTCTATGGTTGATGTTCAGAAAAGGGTATGATATGTGGTTCTTTGATAGTTATTTTTTTAAAGGATTCTGGTGCTCCAGGTGTGAGGAGGCAGAAGGGAGATGTCAAGCCCACAATGGGTAGAGTCCCTTCACGCAAGCACTTCGCTAGACATTCATCCTGAGCCAGTAAAATCAGTCCCAGAAACTACCCCAAGCCCTCCTGTGTGGGATTTAAGCCACTGTTTGATCCAACATAAAATTTCTATTTTTTATAAGAATCCCACAAACATAGTTAGCTTGGTCCTGAATCATAAGAACAAATGGACACTTTGCTTCCCCCTTACCTTTTGGATATATGGGTTAGGAACAGAGGGACAGGGACAGAGAGAATATTTTGAAAACAGTAATCCAGGAAACACTGCCAGGACAAAACACACAGCCAACCCAATTACCTACCATCTGTTGTACGGAGAAGAGGCGGTTACTTAGTGATCAGAATGAACCCCATGGTTCCTGGCCTGGCCTCTTTGTGGCAACTGCTCTGGGGTTGGTACCTTTGTCTCTCAGCCCACAGTTTACTGGTGTGTCAAACGGAGGCAAAATGGCCATGCCCCTGTGAACGGGACGGCGATGCATCTTCCGTACCGACTGAACAGGTATGTGATGCTAGCAGCCGTGCGATGAAATGTTTGCTGTATATGTGATGGATCTGCTGCTGAAAATGGCTTCTCTGGAAGCAAAGCCTCATAATTATGGTTTAGGACTCAACTCATTTTGAAACCCCACTGTGGCTTCACCTGGGAGATTCCCCTCTGATCATTTTTACGTGGACCCAAAAAGCAGCTTTCCGGAGGAACCACGTTAGGCTCACATTGTCTTAGGAAGCCATACTTAAAACTCACTAACACAGATAAACGTGGAGATGGAACTTCAATAAAGGAGACTCTCTGTGACCTATTTGTAACTGTTAGGTTCTACACACATAGTCAATTCTCCATTATGCACTCAAATAAGGAACTAATAGTGCAGAGATCTATAGAGATGCTAGTTCCCCTTTCTGTCCACACTTTCAATAAGCATTTATCAAGTACCTACTAAGTACTAGGCAGTGTGTTAACTCCCAGACATTCAAAGCTGACTTTCTCTGAGTAATTCGCAATCTAGTTAGAGAAAATGGACAAAGGACACAAAACAATCACAGCAGAAAGAGTAGGTACCACAAGCAACAACAAGCCTTCTCTAGGAGCACGTTGAAGAAAATGCTCTTATTTCTGCACTGAGGAAATCCCACTGAGGACAGTCTAACTGAAGATGGCTCCTCGTGTGAACTCGGCAGCCACTAGGCTTCTTTCTTGCTGACCTGCATCCAGGAAGCAGGCAAACTCCACCAGCAGACACCAAGGAGGCTGTGCTCCCCAGCGGTCATCCCGTGTGCATCCCCTGAGGAGTTCAGTTGTTGAGCCAAAGAACTAGCAAACCGAGGGTGTAAGAGCCGCGGTTGCTGTGGTTTAGAGAAAATAGAGACGGCTGTTGTTGAGGGTGGTCTTCGCTGCTCCCCGAGACATCATCAGCGAACGTGAGCGACCTGCATGAACAACAAGCAGAAAGGCCTGGGTGATCGAGTCCATCTGCAGAAGCCGGGAAAACAACTTTGGAGAGGCGTGATATGCTCTTGTTTTGAAAAAGAGTAGGAGTTCACTGCTGAAAAGGTTTGTTAATTAGGTAACCGAACACGATGGCTATATAGCAGCCTGCAGTGACTATAGAAAGAAATACATATTATGTCTATTCTCCTTCCAAACTGTGTTTGTATGCACTCACGGCCAACTGTCACCATTCACCAACCGATATTTATACTGCAGTGCGTTTTGCCCCCTACCTACTACGTTCCTATTATACACCCCAATTTACGTTCCCCAAACAGCCTCAAGTTCTGTACCTTTGATTCTACCGTCAGTTCAGCCAGAAAGATCCTGCCTTGCCCTCTTCAGATTAAAGCGGTGTGTACTCTTTAAATACCCAGTTCAAAGACTGCCCCACTTCGGAAACCTTCTCTCTTTGCTACCAATTCCCGGGGTAAAATGAACCCTTCTCCGTTCTGAACCCCTGAAATCCATCACTTCTCCCCTACCATGCTTTCCCCCGCCTTTGACCAAAGACGGATTTCCACACTGACGAGCAGAAAATGGTAAATCAATAGAAAATGTTACATCAGTGGGCAGGGACACACTGCTTCTGTCCTGTTTTAATTTTGAAAAGTTTTCATCTACAGAAAAGTTGAACCATAAACCACATCTTGCATCCACCAGCTGTGAACTTTCCGGCACATTCACTTTTTTTCCAAGTCATATGAAGGTAAGCAGCCAGCCTCACGGCATTCATTCCTAAATATTTCGTTCAGCCTTCCTCTCTAGTGATAGCGAATTTGCCTGTTGAACCGTATCGCTCTCATCAGTGTAGGGCTGACAATCCCATTCTGAGAGCTACAGATTCCACAACTGCCTCTAAAACCTCTTTGACGGAGAACTCAGTCAAGGTTCTTGTGCTGTGTTGTTACAGTGCTTCATTAGTCCCTTCTGGTGTTTTTTGTTTTGTTTTGTTTTGGACACAGAGTCTCACTCTGTAGTTCAGGCTGGCTCTGAGATCACTCTGTGGCCCAGGCAAGCCTTGAACTCAGCACTCCTCCTGCCTCTGCCTCCTGAGTGCTGGGATGACAGGCGTGAGCCACCACACCCGGCCATTAGTCCCTTCTAAGAAGAGTCATTCCTGGCAATGATCAATTCTTATTCTTTTTTTTGCTTTTTTAACCTAGTAGATACTTTATAGGTGTGCATAAAATGGGAGAATTGAATAGATGGAGAAATAACCTGGTGATTGAAGATCCATGAGAATTTTTCTCAAGAAGAAACATAATTCTAAAACAAGAACTTGAATCAAATACCTTCTATGAAATCACCAGAGCCTGGTAGAGGACTCAGTCCCTCTTTCTGTGGTTGCTCATCTCCATATTCCTTCTTCAAAATTCATGAGCTAGTCCTCAGGCCACAGGAAAATGCCTCAAGGTTTACAGAACTTGAAGGGAAGAGAATACGGATTCGCACATTTGACTGAAAATGGAAGTCTCTAGAAACCAGAGGCCCACTGCCTCTTGAAATGTTAGATCTGGAAGGGACCTCGGAAATCATGTCTAATCCCCTCACTTTCCAGAGGAGCAAACCAGGTCCAGAGAGGCACAAGGGCATTTCCAAGGTCACACAGAAGGCCTTCACCCCTGGGCAGCTTTCCTTTCCATTTTCCCTGATGTCTAGATTTTTTGTCCTTCTTCTCCCCAGCGAGTGATTCTAATTTCACTAGCCTCCGTGCATCAAAGATCTTGAAGTACGCAAGGCAAACCCATTATCAGCTAGAAAGGGCCAAGCCAGGGATTCCTCCCGGCAGGACAGTTACTTCAAGGTGCTTCTTTCATCGGTGAGAAAAAGACTAAGAAGTGCGGGGCACAATGAGCAGCCCCCAAAGATAGTAACGACAAAACCAGCTGTTCTGCTGGGCAGGAAGCGAAGGCACCTCCTTGCCTGTTCTGCTTCTGCCCTTTCCTTTAGCTGGAGCGTGTCACGGAATTGTTCTAGGCCCCACAAGCCTCATCCATGGAAACAGATCTTACAGATTAGTTAGCACCACGATGGCCATTTCCAGGTGTGAATCCCTTTTGGAAACATAAGTGGTAAATGAGAAAAATCAGGGTGAGGGGTGACTCTCATTTCTAGCTGCCGGAATGCAAAGATACATTTAAAGCAGCAAAACACAGTTCCTCAGGGAGAATAAAGCATTTGTTCTCTCCAAATTTCTCACGGGCCAACAGGAGCTCAGGTGAGTGGTTGTAAGATGACTGCGTCAAACAGGGGCCCTAAGCGACCCGCTCAGTCCCTGACAGTCTGAAGACTGAAGAAAAGCCTCCATCGTTACTAAGGAGCCAGAGGTCTTCGCCGGAAATTCTGGGCTTGCACTTGAACTTGTATGACCTTAGCTGAGCTGTTTAACTCTCACAAACCTCTTCTCTAAAACAAAAGCATTTGCGTTCGAAGTGCATCGCGGCTGTTTTTTCTTTAGTCCTGGCTGTAATTCTGGCTACACACCTTCGGCAGAGAGGGGTTAACAATTATGATTTTAATCCGCCGCTCCCTTTCGGCTGTCCGGTAAGCAGCGTGGGGGGAGGGGCGGGGGTCCGCAGACAGCAGGACTGAGAACCACGGGGCCGTGTCAGGTCCAGACGCGGACTCCCGGGGGGGAACGAAGGAGCGCGCAGGCGGGCAGGAGACCCTGGGGCTCCTCACCTACTCCCCGGATGCTCGGACGGTGCCAGTGTTCCCTCTCTTGACTGGATCTGATCACCCCTCACCGCCGTTCTGGGCCCGGCGTCCTCCAGGATGGAGGCGCAGCTCCCGCCGAGGGCCAGCACTTCCCTAGCGATCTGTGAGTGCACATGGCGCTCTTCAGCCTGACGGGAAGCCTCGGGGAGCCTGGATCCCGCGTGCCTAGCCCACACCTCGGGGCAGCCTCTGCAACAGGGCGGACAGAAGGCTGGGAGGGGCGAGGCAGACGCCGGCACCAGCCACCCGCTCGGCGCGCGGGGCCTGAAGCATCTGCCAGACGGGTGTCAGCGTTTGATCAGCGCGTGTCGAGCAGAAGACCTGCGGGGAGACGGCCCGGCGCCCTGGGGCTGGTGGCGGGAGCCTCGCGGTCTCGCAGCCCGGAGAGAGGTACTCGGAGAATCTGGCACAGGCGGAGAAGTGGGGTGCCCCCCGGGAGGGGGAGAGGCACGGCCCCGGCCGTCTCTCCCGAGGCCCGGTTCCTCTTTCTGAGTGAAGGAGAGTCAGGCGCCCTTTCGTGCCCGGAAGCCGGAGCGAGGCTCGGCTACCACATCTGTAAGATGGAGGCCGCGGGATCGGGTCCCACTGAGCTCCCACCGAGGCTGCGCTGCCCCTGCCACCGTGCGTCAGGACCCGAGCGGGGAGGCGACCCTGCAGCGGGCTGTTTCCCAAACGCTTCGTGACTCCGGCACGCCCGCTGGCCGGAGCGCCTGCCGGAGGCCTCCTGGTCTCGGGCGGTCCTGGGGCCTGGGCCTGTGTCCTTGGGAGCCCCGCTCTGCCCTCTTAACGTGAAGACGGAGGGCCCGAATGGCCGCGTGCCGGGAAAGAGAGGACTGTCCCTTCCTCGGCCCTCCCGGAGCAGCTAGGCCAAGTGTTAAGCGGAGGCCAGGCCCAGACGCAGCGTGCTCCGCGCCCGGCAAGGGCAGCCTGTGTGACTTGAAGGCTCTTCTCTTAGTAAACCAAATGCCCACCAGTTTTGCTTATTTGCTCAAACCTTCAAAGAGCCCAGAGGTCCCTTCCTAGTTCAACAAATAAATCCAGTTCCCCTCTTGCTGGCTTCAGCCGACAAAGTTCTATTGTTACGCCCTCCCTGAACTTCCAGTGTTCTCCGGCTCTCGGGGCACCCCAGCCCCATGCCTGCTCGCCCCTCTTTCGATTGCGGATAAATCAACCTCCGCTTTGGTTTTGTTTTAATTCTTTCAAAGGGTAAGGAATGTTGACACCCCCAGAACATGCCTCTCATGTCTGGTTAGACTTCAGACGGCTGTATTTGAGCGTGCGCTGACGCAATCGGGCAGATTGGGTTAAACCAAATATTACAATTGCAAGAACTCATCTGGAACTAATAATTTTGAGGCCACCGAAAGTAAAAGGGCCCTGCTTTGGGCTGGCCGGGGGCGGAGGCCAGCTCGGGCCAATGCTGCCACCTGCCGGGGGTGCGGGGAACAGGGCGTTCCGGGCACGACCCCGCGGCTCCCCGGCAGACGGACCGCCCGCCAGCCAGACCAGGGCTATTTTAAAAGGCCAGCGCCTCTCCCAGCTCCTGGTGTAAAGATAGCTAGTCTGGCTGCTCTGCGTCCTTCCTGAAAAAAGACAGCGACCCAATTAGAGAGCCAAGGCTGGCTACCAGGGCAGAGTTGCAGTTGGAGCTCGATTAAACACGCGCCCCTTGGACCAAGCAGATCATGTGTCGCTGGCTCGCTTACGAGGAAGACTGATTTAAGTGGGAATTTTTATTTGCAGGGGATGAAGGGAACGCACAACTCTGGGATATGTCGGCTTATTGCTGAACTGCAAGTCACATGCCAGATCCAGAAATGATGAAAACATCTGTTTTTGCTTTAGACTAGCAAGGCGCTGGCGGAGGGGAGAGACTGGGGAGGGACGGGAAGGGTTCTGCTCGCGAGCGCCATCTGCCGAGCCTGGCGCAGAAGCGCGTGCATCCGAAGCAACAATGCGGGCTGCGGTTCACCCCAGGAAGGGGGCGATCAACAGGTGGGGGCGGGGGTCCCCTCTGCCCCGACGATCGCTCTCCTTGGAGGGTAGCTCTGATTGTGCCCCGGGGATCGTGCAGTTCCATACAGTCTTGGAGCGTTCACAACAAAGACCTTTGTCTCTGGAGACTGCACGGAGGCAGAGGAGGACAGAGGAGCAGAAAATGAATTCCCAGGGCGGGGAGGAAGGAGGAGAAGGGGGAGAGGAGGGGCCCGCCGGTGGCTCGCGGACGGTAACATTCTGCTCTTCCACCGAGCTGAAATCTACCAGAACAAAGAAACTGCGCCTTTAGGGCCACCCCGCCCCCGCCTTAGGTCCCCAACCGGCCACCTTTCCTGCCAAGGGGCCTTCGCCGGCAGGTCCGCGGTGTCCCAGTATTCACAGCCTTTCTGGTCAGACAGCCCCGGAGCTGCCCGTGCAGGGGAAACCCGCCGCCTCAAGGCCCAGCGCTTCCGCGGGCTCTGAACCGGGGCCTCCCGCGGGCCCAGCCGCGGCCTTCCGTGAGCGCACGCAGAGAGCTGCCGCCCGGCCCTCACCCGCACAGCTGTTTGCATACACTTTAAAAAAACAATACAAATAATGTCAGAAGAAAACGTATGTTTAGTGTCAGTTCGGTGTTGGAGACAGTGACAGCTCTGAGTTCGGAGGCAGGGAGCGGATCACAGATCCCGAATCTACCTTTTCTCAGCGTTTGGGGGCAAGTCCGTCCCTTCCCGGGTGACCGAGGCCTGTCGGCCCGCAGCGGCCCTGCCCCGGTAGAGGGACACCCACTGCCCCGTCGCTCACGGAGTTGGCTGGGAACCAAGGCGGGTGCAAAAGTGGAGACAGAGCCATGCCTACAGAGCCTTCCACCAGCGGTAAGGGGTGAATCAGCAGGAGAGGGATCTGCAGACAGGCGCGAAGAGCCTGGCTTGCGGACTGACCCCAGTAAGGACCTAAGGACCACTGCTGCATCGGACCCTGAGCTGCTAAACGCGCACTCAGTTCTCGCTGCCCACATTTGAGGTTTCCAGAAGAGCAAATCGTGCTAATTAGGACAGAAATCAATCTGTCTCCTCATCTCAAGCCCCTATGTTTTTAAATTGTTAGGCCCCAAACTAATCCTCAAAGTTGCCTGCTGGTCCACCGGGCCCTGGCAGCCCTTTGCTTTTTTACTAGAAAAACAATCGTGAGTTCAAGGCGACCGGAGTAAACAAGTATAATCAACTTCAGTTTTTATTTCACGCCTTAAAAGATTAGACCATGAGGCTTCATTTTAGTATGGCTCGGTGATGGTCTGTTGTGGAGCAATTTTGATGGATTTCCTTTGTCTTATCAAGGCAGGAAGCCTAGTCGCTGACCCGGGTTTTCTTTCTGAACTCTTCTTGACGCTTTTTCTCATTTCTATCTGGTTTTGCAACAAGTCTGTGTTTGGGTCCATTGAGAGGTGGCTATGAAACTTTTCATACTGCATTGATGTCTACGAGCTCAGAATTTTATTTACATTCAGCAAAATAAAAACCTCGCACTAGCCTCTAACAATGGAGCAGGAAAAAAGAGGGCATGAAAATGGACACGGGTGATTTTATGTGTTCCTAGTGTGGACACCAACCTCCGACACCGTCTTCCGGTTCTCGCTGACACTCTTTCCCTCGTTAGAGGAATCGTTTGTATTACCGAGCTTCATTCCATCCATCTTGGTGTGATTCTCTTCACACAGAGAAATAACCTTTGTTCAAAGCTCTGCTTCTCTAAGCTGTGCTGAATTCTGCAAGATCACTCTCCACATACAAGATTAGCGCCTCCTTTCCAGCTCCAAATAGACTATAATCCAAAAGCTGCTCTTTTAAATAGAGGTTCCTTTTATGCTTAAAGTCCTAAATAAAAGAAACATCAATGCTACGGCTAGTCTCCCCAGTTAAATCCGATTTGCAAGAAATGCTGCATGCTCAGAAATCTGGGTGTGAGCTGAAGTCTGGGTTGGGGGACACATTTGGGATTCTCCCGTCGTTTTCTATCTGGAGGGCCCTCCAGTGGCCAAAATAATACCTGATATAAACAAAGACCACCAGAGCAACATTACAACAAAGGCAGCCGGTGGACTCCAGCACGCATTTAAAATGCTGCGAGCAAGCCCCATATTTTGCTTCATAGAGGTGTGTCTCATTTAAAGAAAGCCAAGACAGAACCTCAGCTCACAGAATAGTCGCGTTATTTGCATTACAAAAGAACCCTTCACTTGTTAAAAGGAGGCAAGTTTGAACTCCATTAAAGGACAACTCCCCCTAATTTCTTTACGATTCTATTGAATTTGAAAAAAAAAAAAAGCAAGCTGGCATGCAAATTTCTCGAATTGGTCGGTGGCATAGAACGTGGCACATTTGTACTTACTCTCCTCAAACAGCACCTACACTCCCCTCTGAAAACCTCGTCGGCACCCTGACCACGAGGCACAGCCAGAGGCAGAGGGCAGAGCCAGCACAAGGAAAACGAGAAGACCAGGGGCAAGTTCGAGGGCCTCGGAGCCAGGTCTGCCTCTCCAAGGACTCCAGGAAAGCGCGCAGTCGCTGCAGACTCCTCACTCCGGATCGGAAAGAAGCGGCAGGTTTTCCAGAAGATTCTGCCACCCGTCAGCGTGTCACGTCACCCAGGCCTACGGCATTCAGTTCTTCTGGTGTGAAATGAAGCAGTGGATAACAGAAGGCAACCATGAAGCCCGAGGACCTTGGATTCCCAGCCATTGTGATGACGTTTGCGAACTGAAAACACTGGGGAAGGAGAAGGAAGACTTGGGTCCAGGAAGCCCCTGAGGTACTTGTGTACACACACACACACACACACACACGCACGCATGCACGCACGCACGCACCTGCACTTAGCCCATCCCTTAGGCAAACTCTTACTCACTTGCCAAGGCCCAGGTCACATGCCAGTCCACCCTGAAGCCTCCTTCCTGACTTCTCCAAAGTTCACAAGTTTTTCACCCCACTTTGTGCTCCCAAAGCACCGATGTTCTCTCCAGCTGGTGGGGGGGGGCTACTCCTATCCCCCCACCCCCAGAGATTAGAATGGAGCTGGGCACAGGAGGGCTGAGCCGTGGTGATCGAGGTGACTCCCGAAAGTGGGCCCTCCCATTGCCTCAGGGAGGAGAGGGTGGCAGGAGCCAGGGCTCCTTGACCCAGCCCTGCTTTGACCGAGGACCCTAAATAACACGCTTCCCATCCCCCTGCGCGGCGCAGTATGGTAGAGGGATGTCCTGTCTTCCCACCCTCCTCTCTCAATCAGGCATCTGCCGTCAGTCAGATCCCCTTTCTGCTTAAGGCCGAACTCCCGCCCCCTTTAGAGGTTGAAACCTAGCCCCAGGGTGATAGATAGTATTGGAAGGTGGGGGCTTTGGAAGGTGGTTAGGCCTAAGGGCAGAGCCGCCCTTGAACGGGCTCATTGTGGAAAGAGGCCCCAGAGAGCCGCCTCGCCCCTTTTTCCTGTGGGGTTCCAGAAAGAAGTCTGTGAACCGAGAGGCAGGCCCTTGCCAGACGCCAGATCTGCTGGTGGCTTGGTCTTGGGCTTCCGGGACCACGAGCAGTCAGTTTCTGCTGTTCAGACAGCGGCCCTGTGTCTCTCCCAGTCTGCAGTGTTGTGTCCCAGCAGCCACAGCTGAGAGACAACCAGGCTTTGCTTTTCGCGCGTGGAACAGCAGCCGTACAAACCCTCTAGCACAGCAAGCGCTGTCTCGGAAAGAACCGGACGAGGGCTGGGCCTCGTCCATCTAGTTCAGGAGAAAGGAGGTGTCAGGAGAGGGCGACGGCCGGTCGCAGAGGACGTGTGGGCAGCAGGGACGACCCACCGCCGGGACACTCAGCAGGGCCAGCGTCCTGTCCTCGAAGCACGTCCCCAGACGCGCCCAGCTGTGCCCAGGCTCACACGCCCCTCTCGGAGCCCTCTCACGCTGAGCCTAGTGTGCGATCCAAACTCGGTCCCTGCGTGTCGCTGCTTTCCCTCCGTTCTCTGCTCAGCCTGCCTTCGCTGACTGGTGTCTGTACGTCAGAAAACCTCCTTCGGGAGGACGCCGGTGGTGCCCTCCTCTGTAAAACATGAGCCTGCTTCCACGGGGTGAGGAGGAGGGGCACGCACAAGGAATCGCACGGCCCCGGGACTTGACGTGTATCATCTAATGCATTTAATCATTGAACTGCGTCCTCACAATAATCTTTTGAGTTAGGGGCCGCACCATCCCCATCTCCAGGGAGGAAAGTACGGCGCAAAGCAATGGTGCTGCCCACGGAGTCACACGGCGTCCAAATCAAGGCTCTGCCCCGGTACCTGATGCTCACCTCCTGTGGGTCCACCCGAGAAACACGCAGACGGCTGCATGGCGTGGAGGAGCCTCCAGTCCTCAGCCTGGCGCTGCCCTGGTCCCTCCCAGAACTGGCGTCAGCCCCTGAGCGCCCCTGAGCGCGGGTCTCTCTCTGGCCTCGCCGGCACGGCCTGCCCTAAACTCCACTTCGGAAGGGCCCTGAAATACAGGTGCTTCCTTGACATTTCTTTTCTCTCCTGACATCTGTCTCTGCCCGTCTTTCTGTCACCATTCTCTATATAAATCTCTATCGCACTTGCAGCCTCACTGTGTGTGGACTGCACATATTCTGTCATTTAGCCCCTTTCTTTTTTTTTTTTTTTTTTTTTGAGACAGGGTCTCGCTTTGTAGTTCGGGCTGGATCTGAGCTCACTATGTAGCCCAGGCAAGCCTCAAACTCAGCAATCCTCCTGCCTCTGCCTCCTGAGTGCTGGGATGACAGGCGTGAGCCACCACACCCTGCGCTGTGGTGTGTGGTATTGATTGTTGGTGGGCGTGAGTCTCCACACCCAGCATTGTATGTGGTTTCCAGGGATTGAACTCAAGACCTTGTACGCTTGCGAGGCAGGCGCCAGAACCACTGAGCTAATCCTCCAGCCCTAGCTCCTTTCTTGTTTACTGTGTCTCCCTGGGCTACTGAGCTCCCTGAGGACAAGGGCTTGTGTTCCTCGTGTCCACTGAAGGATCACGAGCACGTGGAGTGTCTCTAGGACACACCAGAGGCTCAAAGGAGTCGGCTGTCCGCTGGTCCCCTGCTGGCCCGGCTACTAGCGTCTCAAGATCCCACGTTCTGTTCTCATGTCCAGAACAGGACCAGCCATCCTCCCGGCGCCTGTCCTTGCTCTGCCCTTCTTGTCCTAGCTGACAGCCTTCCCCTGACAGCTTGGCCATGTAGGCGGAGGCTGTCGGAATCATCTGGCACCTGGCCCTGCTCTTGTCTTCCTTCTGCTTGAGGGGCCATCCTGGCTGTCTGGAGCTGGGGGAAGAGGGCATGTCCCTTGGGGTTTGGCCCCAACCCCCCTTTGCTCTCTGCTCCAGGAGACTCCTCGCAACTTCTGCAGAGAGACGCCTTCCTAGACAGCAATGGGGAGGATCGACCGGAGACTGGGTAGTAACGCGGGTGGCACGGGCTGGGGATCCAGCTCAGGCGTTGTCAGACCTGCCTCACAAGTGCAAAGTCGCACGTTAGATCCCCGTACCAAGTACATAAATAAACAAACAAATAAAATGCGTAGCAGAAACCATGGTGAGCGTTGCGCAGTGAAATCCTCACAGGAGAGTTCGTTCTGGAGCTGTCGCTGCCTGACACCTCCTGGTGCAGCTGAGCACCTGGAAGCCACGTTTCTAAAGCACCTCCCCATTTTAAGGGCCCGGCCATCTACTTCCTGCAGACCTCCAAACACCGCTGTGGGGTTAGCTTCGGCGTCACCCCATTTCAGGGACAAGAGGACTAAGGCAGTGAGCAACGGGGCAGACGGTCACACCCCCGAGAAGCCGACAGTCTATCCTGCCTCTCTTGTATCTCCCTTAGAGACGGGCCGGCCAGCGGCCCCAGCTCCATGAAGATTGCAGAGTGTGTGGGCCTAGATGTAGATGCCATGCTATTAGGTGTGGTCAAAAAATAAGACAAACAGTGGCCGGAGAATTAGCTCAGTGGTTCCAGCGCCTGCCTCGCAAGCACAAGGTCCTGAGTTCGATCCCCGGTAACCACATATAATGCTGGGTGTGGAGACTCA
>PVIC010025948.1:0-24886 GCA_004025085.1 Thryonomys swinderianus
TTTTTTTTTTTTTTTTTTTTTTTTTTTTGCTTTTTTGGAGACAGGGTCTCGCTTTGTAGTTCAGGCTGGCCCTGAGCTCACTATGGTGCCCAGGCAAGCCGCCGCGAACTCAGCAATCCTCCTGTCTCTGCCTCCCGAGTGCTGGGATGACAGGCGTGAGCCACCACGCCCAGCATTATATGTGGTAACCGGGGATCGACCTCAGGTCCTTGCGCTTGCGAGGCAGGCACCGGAACCACTGAGCTAACCCTCCGGCCCCTGTGGACAATTTTTCAAATACAGTCACACTGTACTTAATGCCAGGGTTATAATCTGAGGAATCTAACCCATTAGGTGACTCGGCCACTGTACAAGCATCACAAGGTCAGGTCACTACATGTGACACAGTCTACATGAGGTGTAAAACTGGAGGTGCTGAGGTTGAAGCTAGTGTAGCACATTTTATGAGATACGTTTTAATAATCAGGGGTATACTCTCAGACAACAATTGAAGTATATAGTATAACAAATATATATGCTGGTAACATAGCTCTGTGTCATTGTTAAGTATTACACCTTTCACAGATCTGCACATGCTATACTTTTTAACAGCTGACATGCAGCAGGTTTACCCAGCACTGCCACAAATGCATGATCAGCCCACTGTGCTAAAACATTATGATAGTTACAGTGTCACTCAGCCTCAGGACTTTTCAGCTCCGTGTAATCTTATCGGATTGCTGACCTGCTGTCATTATGTAAACAAAACAGTATCTGGACTACAATGGACAGAAGTAAAGAAAACTTGATGACTCTGAGCCCACAAATTCAGGCATTCGAGAGAGCAGACACCAGGTTTTCCTCAGTTGTGTAAAGTCTGAAGACTGGGGGACTCAGAGGTCCCCAGGAACCTGCTGGGATGAACCAAGGAAGTGATAACTCATAGGGCTGAAAAACACTCCCAGAGCTGGTCGTGGGCATGGAAACATGAGGCATGCAGTTCTCCAGGTTGTATTCCTTAACAAAGATATCTATTATTTATGCTTTTAAAAAACTCTGTGATGTCCCTATGCAGTCCATAATGAGTTCTGCAGATGCATGGAATTCTTTTCTTGAAATCATTTCCTTTTTCTGAACTTTTATGTTTATGCCATCCATCTTCTAGCTTTTTTGAATTCAGACTGTGAAGAGGGATCATGTTTGTATCTTTGGGGCTGTGCTCATCAACTTCCTCATGGCTCCATGAATGTGGGGAATAATATTAATAATGTTAATGAACCAGTGTGTAAAAACTATACAGAGTGGGTATCAGTTTTTCCTTCATCTCCTGGAAGAAGAGGGCAAGCTTTGCAGGACTGCTCTGTTACCTCATGGACAGGAGAAAGGTCGTATGTGCCAAGTCAAGGCTATTCTGAGTTTCGGATAGTTTCATGTATATTGTCAAAGATACCAAAAGAAATTGGCCATCACTTCATACATGGCCATGTTCATAAGCCATTAGGTCTTGCCAATGAGTTCTGCCCTCAGTTGGGAAACCCTTGTTTTAATTTTTTTTCCCATCTGTTTCTTGAACTTAAAGGTGCTTTTCACTTATTACTAACAACCACGAGGACAGATAAAGTCGTTATGCACTCTTTGAACAGGAAGGAGTGATCATCAACTACTACTGTATGTCTCCTTAAAATATAAAAGTATTTAAGGACCAAATAGCAATATATCTGTCACCTCTGAGCAGCATCTAAAGTAACAATGGCAAGGATAAGACAGCTGGATGCTCGTCACACTACACATGAAACCCGGCCATAACTGGAAGCTGGATTCCCCACAGGGTGTCACATGAGGTACTAGATGCAAAGACTATGTACTAAGAGAGATTTAAAAGGAATACCACGATCTGGCTTTCCAAGAATTCATCTTTGAATTTTTGTGGGTGGTTGTTGTATTTCCAGCCTGCTGAGAAGAGCCCCCCAAGTCACCTGAAGCCAGCAAGCATGGGCCTGGAGCTGAGTGGGTGCGAATAAAATGTGTGCAAGACACTAATGTGAGCACAGCGAGCCTTGCTGAGGCATCCGCAGGGCCCTGGAGCTCCCACAGCTTCTCCCTAGGACCAGACTTGCCCCACAGCCCCTGACTCAGCCCTGAGGCTGTTTTTCCTCCAGGGAAGACCAGACAGACACTTGCCCTTTCTTAAAATCTCTAGGATGAGTCACAAGAGCAGTGAGTTGGCACTCTGGGGTGGTGGGTGGGGATCAGGTTGAAGGAGGCCACAGGAAGGGCACAATGTGCTGCAGGCTCCATGCAGGGCCCCAGGAAGCCCAGGCTCCAGTGCCTGCCGGGTGCCTCAGCCTGGCACTCCCGCTCACCAAAGAGGGTGCTACCCACCCTGGAAAAAAACCCTAGCCCCTTGAGTAGCTGGGAGAACACACAGCCAGGGAGGCAGATGGCTCAGGAAGAAGCAATCTGGAATGAGAGTGAGGCTGTGGGAGGGGAGGTGTGGGCCAGGCAAGGAGCTGCAAGAAGAAAGGACGGGCATCAGTGTGCAGCGACAGATGACAGAGTGCCGTCTGGGACGAGCAGTTGGAAGCGGCAAAGGAAATGGAAGGAGTAGATATATGTGCCGGGGTTCTATCATAATTAGGAAAATTCCCCTTCTGTCTACTCCACAGGCTTTGGTTGCTCAGCAGCAATGCAGGCAGACGGCAGAGCATACTCCTGTCACCCGGGAAGCAGGGGTTTCGCGATACTCCAACGGGCTTCTATTTCTGATCGAAACAAATCCAAACCGAGCTAATTTGTGTACAGCTGCGGGCAATATAAACACGGCTGTTTAGAATTCTTTATGGAGCACAGGCCTTTGTACTCCATACTTCATGGAAGTTAATAAGTAGGTGTCAAACTCTGAATTAAAATTCCCAGAAGAGGACACAGCACAAAGGACAATAAAAATGATTTTTAAATAATCATAGGGATACATAGCATCTACTTCTGACAAATGTAAGTGCTGGCATAAAATGTTATTAGACGACTGAGATCCTCTTTTGTTCAGTAAGTATGTTTTATTCTCTGGCTGTGTCATTCATCACCCTAATGAGCCCTCAAAATGTAAATTAAATAGCAAAGACGGCTTCATTCCAAAAGCATCTTTTCAAAAAAAAAAAAAAAGCTAGGTGTTAAACCATTTTTCTATTTTTATTCTTGTGTATTGGTTCAGGTTCTCATTGAAAAAAAATGCCTCAGTACTTGAATACTTTATAGGGGAAGTTCATGTGATTCATATTTTTAGTAAATACTTCACTTATTCTCTAGTACTGTGCAATCAGTGATTTCTAATAAGGGGGAAGAAGAACTAAATCTCATTTTAAAATGGTGCACCCTACAAATTATGTCTGTTCCTGGAAAATCCTAGAGCCCATGTATGCATTTGCTTTTTGTTTTATTCAAAAGTGATCTGGTCCAGGGAAATCCTCAATGGGAAAGGATTAGTGAAAATTTCTAACTGCTTTAGTTTACTGAAGTGAAGGCATTAATGGCTAAGCAAACACCATCTCAACCATTAATGATAAAAGAATAAGGTCATGAGCCAAATGAGTTGCAATTTCTTGTTATGTATTGATAAGAACATTACCCATTCCTATGATGAATAGAGAAATCAGGGTTTTGTACTTGACCTGAATTTATGCATGAACACACAACAGAAGCGACTCAATGGCTCTGCTGGAGGGGCACCCAGGAAAAACACAGTGGGCAAGGAAAATAGCAGCAAATCATGTCTCATTTTGGCATGATTGGTCTTCATTTGCCCCCCGCCACTTCCCCCACCTTCTCTTACTGCAACCTATAAATCATCCTTTGCATTCTTTGGCTGTCCCTGCTTATGCGAGAGCTCAGTTCACCCATGTGTTTCTCCAGCTCCGAGCTCTGTGTGGATGAACGTATAGAAAACGAAGAGACAAATAATTGCACTGCTGAGATTCGCCTGCTGTCCAGGGAGCAGCCATCAATCTGTGCAAGGGGGTTTCAAGCTCCAATCTGCAGAATAAATTATCATTAACCAATCCAGGCATTCTAAAGACACTATATTTTTATGAGGTCAAGATGTTGGAGGAATATCCCTGAGAGAGGACTGAAAGCATCCAACTGGGAAGAAACCTACCTACAGAACAGTACTTTTGGAAGCCTGGATTGTTACTACTGCCACAGGCCCAAGGAAAAGCCCCAAAGTCTGTCTGGTTCTGAGGAGTGTGGCACTGGGAAGACCCAGACCCATGTGGCAGGGCCTCAGGACAGCCCTCCTTAAGTTGAATAGCGTATCCCTTGGTTGGTAAAAGGTTGGATCCTGAGCTCTCAGGAATGTCTGTATACATTGCTCTACTTTACTTAGTTATTTTAATGGAGAACATTCTATTTAATGCAGTTTCACAGAACTCCACACAAAGCTCAAGACTGTTACTGGGACAGGTGACATGAGAAAACACATGATGAAACTGTAGTCTGAAACCCAGACACAGCCAGTGCATTTCTCCCTATCAATTTCCTAACAATACACAATTGATGGGCACATTCATGGGTTTATGAAGTAAGAACAACACCAATTAGTGAGGGAGAAGCCTGTGGCGCGTGTCGATGAACTGCCCTGGTGACAAGGGGACAAGAAGACAGGGCAGGGTGTGGCAAGGTGATGAGCTGAATGTTACTGCTCACAAGGAAAAGGAAGGTATTCTATTTAGCTCTGAGGAAGTGCTGAACAATGAAAGACATATTTTAAGGTGGAATTGAAGCCTCATGTGGTGAGAACTGGTTAGGATACCCATTAACTGCTTTCTATTTGACTCCAGGCAGGAAAAAACAATATACAATCCAGGGAAGGCAAAGTGCCCTGCTGTGAAAAATGTGCATTTTAACCTTTGCAATATGTTAATAATTAATATGAACTCACACCAATATGCTATCTTCATAAAAACACAGAATTCTCACACATAAAATCTTTCAAGTATAAAAGGAATAAGCTACCCCCAAAGGTTTTCTGAAAAAATTCCCAATGAAGAAGGATCTCATGGTTCGAATGTACAGACCTTTTACCAGATCTACAATTCTGGGCAAATAGGCCCCACGTGAAATGACTGCCAGGGCCACTAAAAAGTCTACAAAATCAAAGACATGCTTCATTAGTCCCCCTGCTGAACCCAGAATCCTCCGGCTCAGGATAAATCCCCACCTTTAAAAAATAAATTTTCTTCTGAATTAGCATCTCAGAATCATTAATCTTTGGAGTGACCCTTCCATTTTACTTGGAAGAGAGCTACTGCATTTCTCAAAAGTCTTTTTTTCTTTTGGCCAACCATGATTTCCTGGAGAGAAGGAAAAAAATCACAAGCTCTTGCTTCTGTCACCCCCTGTTCTCACCCTCAGGCCAGCTTCTTTTCCCTTTTTGATGGAAACATCTTAAATCTAAAATCAACAGAGAGCCATCTACTGAGTCAGTAAGGGATGAAAATTTAACTCTAGGTACAGATAACAATAAAACAGGGCTAGGTGAAATTATTACTATAAATTTTAGGAGGAAGAGAAGAATTGTTGTTAATAAAATTTTATGCACTTAAAAAGAGTTGGGACTATTCTTCTTTACAAGGGTTTTGTTTATCATGTAGACACCGAACTTGATTATGCTATGAAGTAACCACAAAAAATTAATAGTGTACATCTGTTTAATAGAAATGAAATGAAATGGTGAAATTTTCGTGCAGTAAGGATAAACATTACCTTGGTCAAGCAGTGTGCATGATTCTAAATGTATGGACATGTTTACTACTATACAAGGAGTAACTGTACATATTTGTGGGATTTTAATGTGATATTTGGATAAATACACATGTACATTGAGAATGATTAAGTTAAGCTGATACATATATCACTTTACATGCTTATTTTTTGGTTTATACCTTTAAAATCTGCTTGAAATGTACATTACATTATTATTAACTACAGTCACTACTTGCTTATTTATTAATTGAGATTTTCTAAGGTGGCTGCATCTCTGCTCTCTGTCCCCTGTACTGTGGGGATCCCCCTGGGGCAACTCTAAGCAGAGGCTGCTGGCTGAATGCTGGGTTTCTGGGGTTTGCTTTGCTCCCGCCAGGGGAGGCACGTGCGTTACCAGACTTTTGGTGTTCTTCAGCCAGAAAGGACTCCCCTAGGGCCTCCCAAATGGCCCATCCTTCCAATCACCTCTACCTTCTTCTGCTAAGTTAATCTTTAAAGTATTGCCCTCTTCCCTCTGCGCTGACCGCCCTGGTGAGAACCAGGGGCCCAGCAGGCTGTTTGCTCTGGAAAGTTCCCTATCATGGGCCTAGAGCAAAACCTACAGTCCACAGAGCCCAACTCAGTCCCAAACTGAGGCCGTGTGCAGGGCTGACCTGGGTGTGTCACACACGGCCATTGAGTGCTCTGCTGGGAGGCTCCTGTCCTCCACCTGGGATGTCTTTCAGACCGTGGCTTAAATTCTTCCCCTGGATTTTGATGTTCTTATTCCCAAAAAAGAAATCATAAATTTTTGAGATGATGCATGTTAATTATTCTGATTTAATCATTACATAATGTATGCATTTATTAAAACATCATATTGTACCCCATAAATATATTCTATGTATCAGTTAAAAGTAAAATAATCTCAAATTCCTTCCCTGCAGCCTGCTCAAACTCTACCTCATATGAATTTTCTTCATCTTTTTCTTCAGAGCCCATCATCCAGCCTCCCATTAGATACTCCTTCCTGTTTTACTGAACTATTCTTTTATTGAAGTCTTATCAATTCCCCAATGATGCAAAGTGCATCTACAATTCTCATAAACATACATTGCACAAAACACTGTGTCAGACCCATAGTATGGACTGAAACAATAATTTTATCATTTAAAACTTCTGCTTTCTTTTTTTTTTTTTTTTTTTTGGTGGCAGGGCCCAGACAGATCCGGAGCCAGAAGCTGCTATCACGTGCTCTGACTTTGAGTCATTTCCCAGATTTTTTCTTGCTCTAACCTTCAGCAGAGGACAAGTGGCTTGGAGAAACCATAACCTCTAACTCTGTGCTTGTGCCCAGTACTTGTTGGTTTCAAAAGCTGCTACAGGGTCTTCTAAGCCCTGACAATCCCACCTTTAGTCTCCTGTAATTATCAAAGGTAGCGGAAGATACTGACCCTCTGGAACCCTTTTCTAGGAGCACAGACCGCCTAGTAGTGGATCTGCTAGTTCACTGGAATATACCCCCAACGTGGGAGAGAAACTCCACTGCTTCACCTGGAGGGAGCACCTGAGATTTGGGGCAGGGATTACTTGGAGTCTGCTGGAGGGCAGGGCCTCTGCATCTGCCCTGTCTTGCTACCTTACAGGTTGGGGAGACTTACTTGTCAACTACACTGGTTCCTTCCCCCCTGTCTGGAGACCTGTCAGGGTTCTGGAAGAGGGAAGAGAATGAAAGTTTATTGGTCTGATTTACTCCTGATGATTGATGGGAGACATGGGATCGAGCTCTGGACCATATGTACACACCTGCTTTAAATCCTCAAAACACACCAAGCCTCTTCTTTAAAATAACTTTTATCTGCTCTCTGCTTTTCTAGTCCTGTTTTCATTTTAAACTGCTGTATTGTCTCACTCCTTTAAAACTGTTTACAAGACTCCATGGCAGAACCCTTGGCCTCATGATCCATAAATCAGATAGATCACTGCCTTCCCACCCATACAGTCTGAGGGTGTCCCTGGCCAGTGTTCCCTGGGGAACCTTTTCTTTACAGAGGCCTCAGTGTACCAACGTATGGATGACCTAAGATGTTCATGACTAAGTTAAAACTCATAGCCTGGTACTACTAATCCACTGTCCTTCCTTCATCCTTCCTTCCTCCTCTCCTGTCCTCCCTTCCTCCCCTCTGCCCTGTTTTCCTTCCAGAATAGAGAAGGCCCGTATAGTGTCACAGCCTCCTGCAGCCACTTGCCCATATTTATATGAGGCCGAACCTGGGAACAGAGCTGAAAGCAACCAGGTTTCTGCTGCCTGCTCTCCCTGCCTGTAAAAGGCAAAAATTGCTTACTTGCAACCAGGGTTAATTGCCATTTGGATGACTCTAACTGTAAGTCCATTGGGATTGGAGCCATTTACAAAGGTCTACATACCATACTTAATGGAAGAATCCTTTTTTTGCTAAAATGAAAATAAAATCAGTGACACAAAGGGAGATATGTATCATGTCAGAATGACTGGTGTGGAAGAAATGCCAGTATCACATTTTGTTGTTGCTGTTGTTTTGAGACAGGGTCTAGCTTTGTAGTTCAGACTGGCCCCGAGGTTACTCTGTAGCCTTGGCAAGCCTCGAACTCAGCAATCCTCCTGCCTCTACCTCTCGAGTGCTGGGATCACAGGCATGAGCCACCATGCCCAGCAGTATGGTATGTGGTACTGATTGCTGGTGGGCGTGAGTCACCATGCCCGGTATTGTATGTGGTTACTGAAGACGGAACCAGGGACCTTGTGCTTGCTAGGCAGACACCAGAACCACTGAGCTAAATCTCTGGGCCACCAGTATCATATCTGATTTGCAATTTGGGCAAGCCAGTGACAGTATAAATGAAAAATTATAGGATATTAAGTTGGAATACTTCTGTGCAAGTTTTACTTTTTTAAAGACTTCAGTTTTTAAAATATCTTTAAAAAATAAATGCACTTGAACTTGCACCTAGTATTATATGGATACTCGACTTCCCTTAATTAAATTTCTAGTTACTTCTAATTTTAAAAATTTCACCACTTACCCCATCTTCCCTTACACCAAGACGGCTGAACTCTTTCACGGTGTTGAGCCCAACCCAGCATCCTGCCTTTGAGGATATGGGTCCGCCCCTTCCTGGGGCAGGTTCCCCAAAGCAGCAGTGTGTGTGCGTGGATGGGAGGACGCTGAGCCACCTTTGTCACACTCAATTTCACTGGAATCTCAAAAAACCCAAAGTCAGAAGCTTAAGACAAACAAATGCAGCCCCTGTCAGAGACCATCCTGGAGTGCAGAAGAGGAGACAGATTGCTTGCTGCCTTTGTAAATTTGCAAATGCAAGATCGCAGTGGGAAGGAGCTATTGTATGAGACACCTTTAGGTGAGACAGACAATGCACTCTTCCAGGACCTCTGCCTTTCCCACACCTGACTGTTCAGACAAGTTTTGCATTGCATTTGCTAATTTAGGGGTTCTGTGGTCCACTATTTTTTTTAGAGTATTACAACATTTCTCTTTCCAAGATGTCATACTGTGTATTACCAAGAATGTGGTTAGCACAGTGCATTATAATTATCACTTAAATATATGCACTCTTACCAGAAGACATAAGCTCTTTAATGACAAGGGATATAGGCATATTTAAATCCCAGTTATCATGGATAGCAGTTAGTAAACATTTATTTTTATTAACATTGTATTTATTATTCAGCTAGCCTAATAGTCATCAAACATTGAATCCTTACTATAACAGGCAATGTGCCAAGCTCTCTGCGCACTTACTGCTTTGACCCCTCATGGTGTCTCCAGGAGATGGGTGTTTCGATCTTCTGTTTACTGGTGAAGGAACCAAGCTGTTATATACTACACTGCTCTGGGTACCCAGTTGTGTGGGGAGGTACTGGCTTCCATCCAGGGCTCAGATTCCGAAAGGCAGTGCCTGATGCTACACTGAACACCCACAACATACATGACTCTACCTCTTCTCAAGATTTATAATCAGAATGGGCAAACACAGAAGTAATAACTTTCCAAGCACTTTGATGTACAGTTAAAACTCTACCCGCATGTTGGAGCAATAAGCCTGATATTCAGCATACTTTAGACAGTTTCAAAGCAAGGGATAAAAAGGTGTTTATCCAATAAAACATGAGATGGGAAAGCATCACTCTGAAAATAAAACACTGAGAAACTTTGCTGCAATTTTAAAACAAATGAAGACATCAGATAATGGGCTAAATTACAGAGAGTTCACCTATAAAGCACAGGCTTCAAGGTTGAAATTATATCTAATTTTGAGTGAATAAAAACTGTCAATTAAACAGAAGCTTTAGCATATGTGTGATGTTTGAACTTGACCATTTAAAAATAGCATTTGATCTTCTGTATCCTATTCAAAAACTGTATTTTATACACATTCAGGATTTCATGGATACAAAGTAGAAATGTTTACTAAATTAATATTTATTAAATCAAATGTTCTAACTACTCCAGCACCAGTAGATATATAGATATCACCCTTTATTTCTTCTTAATTCATCAACTTCTCTTTTAAAGTTGCATGAGTAGTGGGGGGGCTTCGAAAATCACCTTTGTACAATGACTTTTAGGACATTTAACCTCTGTAACTTTAAGAAATCTTGGTCTTTCATGTATCGAATCAATCACTCCTGCTTCTGAAAAGACTAAAGCATGTACATCAAAACTGTATCTGATTTTTAAGATGCAGCTGTCTTTGTTAAAGCTTTGCATCTTTTCAAGGAAATGTCAGCAATGTTATTCTTGGGTCTCCTTCTGCCGAAGAGGCCAGTGAGGGCTCCACAATGAGGCAAACCAGACATTTTGTCAAACAGCGGTCACGGTCCCACTTTGGGGGTTTTATTTTTTTCTAGCCTCCAGAATCATTTTCAATGAGGTTTTACAATATGAAAGTAAGAAAACCCAATTGGTTTCAAGTGATAGGTGGAAGAATTTCACTGGCCTAGAAATAATGATGCAATTGCATGCTTCAAACCATTTTAAAAAGATAAGTTTTAGACTTCCAACCTAGAAGTGGGACAGATATGTTATCTAGAAATAAAAGCACCGATATTTTAATTGGTTATCAATCTATGCTTTCTTTTTCTCATACTTCAAATAGATCCTTAACAAATCTTCATCTTATGAAGAAAAGCAAAAGGTTTCAACATGCTGCATCCTCTGAGATGCCATGAATAATAGATGTGAAACACATTTATTAGTAGAGGTGTCACGCCATTGTTTCCGAATGATGTTGACATGTCGTCTCAACGTGCGCCCTCATCATGGCAGATTTATAGAAAAGGAGTAAAAACATCACATAACCCTGTCACCCCTTCCCAGGGCTAGAGCAGGCTTTGTGCGCCCTTAAAGGCTATAAAGCTATCTTCTTAACAAAAGCAAAGTCATGAGTATAGAATTAGATACACGGTCAGGTGCCCTGAAACGTAAGCCTGATTCATTTTCCAGCAAATCTGCTGCTGCCCCACACACCAGAAAACATGAGGGTCCTGCTTGCTTTGGGTGTGCTGTGAAAGAGCCAGGCTTTCTGCTGGGTCTTCTGATCTTGCTGAGGTTCCTAACCTCTGCCCGGCACTCCATGTCAGTGTGGCACATGTGCTAGCGTGTGCAGTGGGAGTGATCACAGGGCACCAGTGCAGCCTGTGCTCTGTGACCTTCTGGAGAGCTATCAGAGCCACTGATGTAGCAGAGGAGTCTGTATTAAGGCAGGTGGAGGGCTATGATTTTGCACAGTTTGGGAGAGAGACAGGATGTGTGAACAGGTGAGGGCTCAAGATTTTATTAACTAGCTTTATACAATTGATCTTTCTACCCACAATTCATTTCTGGGCCACACCCATGATGGATTAAAAATACCCGGGCCGGGCATGGTGGCTCATGCCTGTAATCCCAGCACTCAGGAGGCAGAGACAGGAGGATTGCTGAGTTCGAGGCTTGCCTGGGCTACATAGTGAGCTGAGGGCCAGCCTGGACTACAAAGCGAGACCCTGTCTCAAAAAAAAAAACAACCAAAAAAACCCCCAAAAAAAACAAAAACCCGGGAAATCACATTTGCACTGAACCCGCCCTTACTCCCTGAACACTGAGGCACCATAACTGTTTACCCGACACTCAGATCACAGCATCAGAGGTCATCACAGGGCATTAAGGCATGAATTACAGTACATGAGAGGGCTGTGCAGGCTCTGTGCCAGGGCTGCACCATTTATAGAAGGGCCTGAGTATCTGTAGCTTTGGTGTGCAATCAGGGGATTCTGATGGAGCCTAGACACCAGAGGCTTTACTTCTAATAATCTGCTTTTGGTATTAATTTTCAACTAGAAATCAGAAATACATAGAGAACGGAGAGAAAGAAGGCTGAAGAAATACTAACAGCTTTCAGCAACTGCTGAAGATATGGTGTGTTAATGCTGTACTTTTTTTTTAATCTTTAGTGATATATTGTATGTACACATCATGATCACATTCAATATTGGGAATTTGTACCAGTATATGACACGATTTAATTTAATGCTGTGCTTTTAAGTAAGACAAAAATAAAATGAGCCCTGCCTAGAACAGCTACGGTGCCTGAGCAGGGAGACCATGTGTGCTCGGAGTGTGCAGGAGCCCCGGTCAGGAAGGAAGAGTGGCTGTCCAGGAGCTCAGCCCCTTCCTGCAGCCCTGCCTTCTCAGGCATGCAGAGCAAGGCCTGTCTCCTGCTGGCTGTCGCTCACACAGCAGGGCGCAGGAATGGCCTTTGGTGTGCTCTACCCTGTCATGGTAGGAGTGACCTCTGCACTCCCTGGCCACCAGGTGCAGCACCCCTAGCCTGCCAGCTGCGCTGTTGTCTCCACCTCCAGCCTGGGGGCCTAAGTAGACCGGGTGTCCATTTCTGCCCCCAGGGGAAGGAGTGGGGAGCTGGTTTCCTTATCCTTTGGGAAAGGGGAGAGCAACACATCAAGGGATCACCAGCTGTCACTAGCAAGACAGTTTGTCACTCTCAGTTCCCAGGAGTAGGGAAAGGCATCTAGGGAAGCACCAGGGTGGGTAAGGAGGCAGTTAGGAGGAGAACAGACAAGAAAGAGTGTTTGCTGTATTTTCCATGGGATTATTTGTTCGGCAAAGAAAACAAGTACAGGATCAGCTAATCTGAATGATTTCAGTGGATTCCAGAGTATGGGGATTATGCCCAGTTAGCTGGCATCTGCTCTGCAATGACTGGGACAGAGAGAGGATGCAGAGTGTGAGAACCCAGAAGGAGACAGAGTTCCTAGTGGGCTCCAGACCGGTTGGTTGGTCTGCATATGAAAGGTGCTCTCAGCTGCAGGCTAGCCCTTTGCCAGGCTGAGAACAGCCAGCCTGTGGAGGGCAGTCCCTCAGGGTCAGCTGGGTCCGAAGGTCCCCAGAAATACGGAATAAAGAGACATGAGTCATATAGGAGGGACAAGCAGCCCAGCCACAAGATGGTCACAGCCTACAGTAAAGGCAGCAAAGTCCCCTCTGGCTCATGCAGGGAGCTGGAGCTGTGAAGGAAGGCTGCCTGACCCTCTGCTCCAGGCGAGGGTCATAGCTATCTACCCAACTTTCTGCCCACTCCGTGGGACACACAGAAGGACATTTCAACCAACAGCAAGAAGGCTCGCACGGCAGGGTTACCGCCATTTCACAGGCAAAGACACTGTGGTTCATAGCACCTTCCCCAAGGAAGGGGCAGAGGCAAAGCTGCACTCAGATCCAGGTTTGCTGAGGAGCTGAGGCCCTGGGCTCAAGGCACCAGCTTCGCAACATCTGAGAGCCGAAGAAGTAAAAATAATATGGGCTCCAAAATAAGAGAAGCTAGAATGTCAAAATTAATAAATGGATAACTAAATGCTTATAAAACATACTAGGTAGTTTTTTAAAACTATGTTTAGTATTTCTTAAAACAATCCATTACCCTTGAAAATAATATGTACCTTTGATTTTCTTTTGAGCTTTCCAAGAATTATTGAGTTTGCGTAATGATAACAAAACC
This sequence comes from Thryonomys swinderianus, assembly GCA_004025085.1. Lineage (NCBI taxonomy): Eukaryota > Metazoa > Chordata > Mammalia > Rodentia > Thryonomyidae > Thryonomys > Thryonomys swinderianus. The sequence continues at coordinate 13,771 of PVIC010025948.1, forward strand.
AACTAGAAATTAAATGAATGGCTCAAAGTAAAATAACTCTAAAAGCTGAATTGTAAAAGTCTTTTGAAAAGTTTTAAAGCATTTATTAAAAGGTACTGGATGTGGGGTAGGGGTGTATCTAAATCTGTTGGACAGGATGAGGTGAACTTTCCAAAAGGAAGGAGGCCTGCTGCCCTAGAGGCCCTAAGAGGACCCTGTCCTGACCTGCCTGTTCCCAAATCCAAGCTCCTCTGCCCACATTCTGGCCCCAGGACACGAGGCTGGAAGGCAGCTTCAGAGCTCTTTTCAGGGCGGCCCCCCTGCAGATAGCTCAAGGCCGCTGCTCCCTGCTCACCACAGCATTGGCTACCTTCAGAGCTGGCCAAAGGATTGCACCTGTTCAGACGAGATGAAAGTGTTTGCATGTAGAGCAGATGCCCCGTGGATTTCCTGCCCCATCTGTCTAGGGCACTAACGATACAGTAGATACAGCTGTCCATTGGCAGCTACTGGGCCTTGGCACAGACAGCTCCTGACTGGGCTGCCCTTATTTTCCCTGCTTGTGAATAATGGGACTTGCATGATGACCAGGTGGAAGGTTTGCTGACCTTTTATTCCACACTGGTCTCTTCACAGAAGGACACGATTCTCAGAACCAAAGGAATGATACACTTTTATAAGTGTATAACACTATTCTAGTCTCTGGATAAATGAGGCCACACAGGGAAGTTGCAAAGAACAGTGTCTGGACCACACTGCTGGGTTAGGACCTCAGCAGCGGAGGCCTGAGAGTAGCCTCTCCAACTTTGGCATCCTTTTCTGTAAGCCATGGAAGCAGCTCCAGCCAGGCAGGGTCCTTTAGGACACTGGGCAGTAGTCCTGCTTCCCTTTGGGAGTGCTGCTTTGTCCAACCCAGCAGATTTAAACACATCCACATCCCACACTCAGAACATTTACAAAAGGCTTTAAAACTCTCCTGCAGTGGTAACTGCAATGAACTGAAGAATTCACCATTGTACCCAGCCCATAATAAATGCTCAGCTAACAAGTCTCTCGCTGGTTGGAACTTCTACCTTTCATGAGTTGAATTCCACAGCCATAAGGCTTTCCACTTACAAAAATAAGTGCCACTTATTCGTAGTAACCAAATAAAGCTAACACTCAAAGGTGCCTGGAGTCCACACAGTTTATATTTGTACTGGTTTCTAGAGGTAAAATGACGTAAATCTAAAACTCTCTGGTCACGTTTGGCAAGTAATTCAGAGTCGCCAAAATACAGCAATGCTCTTGTGAGTTTTGGAACAATGTCATAATACTTACCCAGAGTCAGAAAAATAAATAGAAAACTATGACCCAAACCTACTATTATTGCTTACACTGAGGCTGAGAGAGTACGAATTTGAAAAACCATAATAGCTCATTTTCAACTGGTCCTCTATATCACCAGTGTACCACAACTTATGGGTCTGCCACTTGCTTTGGTAAATACTAAAAAGCATGCTTGCTTTACTAGAAAGCAAGCACACTCATTCATGCATATCACACCTTCATCATGGCCAAGCTGAGAATCTGTCATGGAAACCACATGACCCACAAAACCCAAAATATTCACTACTTGACCCTTTCTAGATAAAGTTTGTTGGCTTCCACTCTAAAATATTCCCCTTCTATTTACAGAACTGCCTGATACTCTTAGAGGTTTACATCCATGCTTCCTGAATGAATACTGTTATTATTTTAATCACATGATGTAGGGTTTGGGACATCATTTTTTTTAAAGCCTTTTTCCTTTCTGATTGGAATTTGGCCTAAAGTTTAGCACTGCCTACTTCAAAAAGAGAGCTACCACCTTCCCCTGGAAAGTCATTTTAAAATCATGTCCTGGTCACTCTGGAGACGTATTTAAAATCACTTGTCTCTTTCTTATTTTCCTCAAAATCCTGGTATCACTGCCCACATTTCACCTCAGCTCAGAGGCTGCTGTCGGGAACGTCACACAAACAGGGCACTGCAGTCAGTCTAACTAAGATATTACCGGTCAAGTAGGCATGTGGTTTAGGGATGTACATTTCTAAAAAGTTCTGTATTATTTTATATTACAGAATCTCATCTGGGAGATCCCCACTCTCAAAGGTGCTCAGCAAACGGTAATGAGACAGCAGGTCACAGGCGCCACCCTGCTTCCCTCGTTTATTTGGTCTGCAAATTTTCAGGCCCTGTTTCCCTCCTCAGCATCACACGATCCTCTGGCCCATACTAATTTCTGAGGCACCAAAGGTCACCTTGAGAGGCCAGCAGTGGGGGATGGTTATCAGATCTCCCCTCCCACAAGGTGGGAGTCAAGTTCACATTGTTTTCTTATCCTAGATGAGCTTCCCATGTAAGAAAGTGTGCAGGCTGCTGACAGTTTTCCTTGTTCTGGGTGCACCTGTATGGCTGTTTCTGCCAGAGATCTTCTCAGAAATGAGCTGCCAGCTCGCTGGGCTCCTACTTCCAAATATTTACAGGTACTGCCACATCACACTCTGAGAGGACAATGCCTATTTATCATCCGCCACCACAACATTTCCCCAGAATGGAGAAGAAAATTAATACAGAAATCAACGTGAAAACATTTCACATTTTTGAGGCCAAACTGCATCTCAGTAACACACTGTAGAAGCATGCCTTTGATCTGGGAAAGATGTCAGGCTGAAATTCAGATGTGTACATCACAGAGACCACATTCCACTATGTTCCTGTGGAATGAGGACCACAGCCTTCAGTGTCTATTACCCAGTTGCATGGTGGGTCCACAGCCCTGATGAGACGAACTGCTGGCCCTGGGGCTCGGCAGCCCTCCCTGCAGTGGCTGTGGTGGGTCTTTGCTCTGTACTGAGCATCTGCTGATGAACAGCAGCCCAGCAAGGGCAAGGATTGACTGTGAAGCCCTAATGTGCACCTGTATCTTCTCAACAGCTGCTATAAAAGCTGCTTCATTTTCCCTCTCCCTCTTGGCCTCTTTTCCCTGTTCCCCAACCTCCAGCATCACGTCCTGCCCACCCACTGCACCTCAGGGTGCAGCCTCCTTGTCCAATGCCACCCTGGAGGTGTTTCTGGCTCCGGGAGATTGTCCCAGGTCATGTCCTGAACTCTTCTACATGCATCTTCACCCAAATTCACATTCAAAGCGAAGCAGATTCAAGTTAAAATCTTTAAATTTTCTAGTAAAAATGTTTTATTAGGTAATTTTCAGCCATACTCAACTGTCCTCTCCCCACCCCACAAATTATAAAGGCTTACTTTTCTATTACTTATTATTTTTCAATTATAAGGCAAAGCTTCATCAGAAACAATGCTGTTGGTTACTTTATAAACCATCAAAGTTAGACAGAACAATATTTATGATAAAAATCAGTGGAAGTGACTGCCACTACCTTGCTATTTAAATTAGCGCCATTTGATCTGATCATTAGAAACACAGACCGATTCTGAAGCTACTTGTAGGACATTCTTTTCAGCTGTATACCTTGGACAAACTGAGTTCTAAGCATGTACACTTGTGAATTTATCTTTTAGTTGTGTGCGATTAATCTGCTTTGTGTTAAATAAAATACTCCTGCTTCCTACTGCTACAAAGTCACCTGGGCCAGATTATCATAAGAAACTTAGGAATGGAATAGTTGCAGAGCAAGTGGGTAAATATAGTGAAGCCTCTTCAGATCTATTCCAAGGACTGCCAGTAGCACTAGGGGGTGTCCCACAGCCCACGGATCGCTGAAGACCCTGCAATAGGCTGTCCCCTCACCTTGGCCTCCTGCTGCCAATCTGTAGCTGCTTCTTCACAGCCCTATGCAGCCCATCAGGAGGCTATGCCTGCTTTTCTCCTCTGGCCGCTTCTGCAGTGCTGGCTATCCACACCACTGCCACCCTCTTCAATGGCCTCCACAGGGCACCCATTGAGACCTCCCAGTGAGCCAGCCCTTATAGTGAAATGCACTCCTTACACACCTTTTTATTTGTCCAGTGATGAGCATGTAGTTGGCAAATGCCAGGAAAAATTGAAGTGTTTTGCTGTGAAAAAGGCTTAGACATGGCACATGATTTTTGTCCACTGAAAAGCCTCTGAATCATAATGCAAAATTAGGTTCTGCCCATTTGATAAAAATAAACTCATAGTGAAAAGGAAAAACCAAATCCTCTCAAATGATGAACTCCTGAGAAATGCTAGATCCCTCACCAAGAAAAACCAGGCTGACAAACCCCAATGTCTTCTATCTCTAGCTGGCCTGTGCTTTCTACTGAGTGTGTTATGAAGCTATGTGAGAACCATGGAAGAAGTGGCTTTTTCTCCCTCTCCTGTTAATAAGAACAAGTGTTTACAGCACAGGAGATGTCTGGGTTCTCAGCCTTTTTGCTTCTCTGGCTTTCCTAAGAATCAATGCTTCTTGTAGATAATCTTCAAACAGTAACTAGTCATATTTATCTGGCTTCAGCCCTGTGTCCACCAAAGCACCAGATGACTCCCAGCACCATCTCATTTAATTACTCCTCCATTCCTAAGGAACACGTACATGTTCAAGGATGTGGAGGGACAAAGAGGGTGGGACCATGTCCAAGGCCCAAAGCTACTCCCCTGATTTCTGTCCCCACTGACACAGCACCCCGTAGCCCAGTAGCAGAAGCAGACAATTAGGATAAGCGTGTCCATAGGCTACCGGCTCTGGGATACGTTCTCTTGATCTACCTCCTTCTCTGCCCTGGGCATGGATGGTGTCTTCTCCTCAGTCCCTGCTCACTAGGCTTTCCCTTTGGCTAGCTCTGCTCCCTGTGGTGGGCCCACCTTTCTTGCTCCTCTTCACCAGCAACTGCCTGCTTCCTGCCTTCTGCTCGTTTCTCTATTCTCAGACTTCTGCTACTATGCATCTCACCTTCAAACTAAGACAACTGCAAAAGCCACTTCCTGTAGTGGGCTGGACACAGGTGTCTTTAATAAGCCTTGTGGATTTGATGTCTGGCTTTTGTCAACACAAAAAAGAATGCGAAACTGTGAATATGTAAGAAAGCAACAACAACACTTCTGGAAAAATATATCTGCCCTTTTTCCTACTTTCATCCCATATTCAGGGTGTGCACTAGTCCTTCCAACTCCCCTAATCTTGGCGAGTTTTAAATGAGATTTTCTGAAACAAAGGTCACTTGCTCAGCTACAGATAAATAAAAATTCACAAGCATCTCCAGCAAAATCAATACAGGTACTAAAAAAATCTAAGTTGATAATAAATTTTAGTTCCCTTTGCACATAGCTCAGGAATGTCACTATTTACTGGCACTGCTGTAATACCAGATATTTCAGAAGGGTATTGATTTTGCCACTGAAGTGTGACTAAAGGGATAAATAAACTGCTCCTGGGGTCAATCGATCCATTTATCTTCACCAGTATTTTATAAAAAGTCAAAGTAGCATAAACTTTGATAAATAAATGTTATCATGAAAGAAATATCGCTGACATAAGGATTTGAAGGAAAAAAGAACAGATAGTTCTGCACTTGAAAGCCACACAATTGGGTTAGCATTTTAATAACAGCTCCCTACATAGAAGCACCCTTCCCTGCTCACACTACATAATCGGTGGGAGCCAGGTAAAAGCTTGAACCACATGGCACAGAAACATGAAAGCCACAAGCCAAGTCCTTATGAAATAGAAAGGCAAGGGAAACTTATTTTTTGTTGTTTAATCAGAAAGTGTTAGGAGTTTCTAAAGTAGAAAAAGGTCCTTGGACATGTTGAAGATACACTTGCAGAAGGCACAGCAACTTAGACTTTAGGTATGGCTGGTTAGGGCTTTGCTGTCAGACATGCTGCAACAATAACAAATTGCATCACAAAGATCATTTAAAGATTTCAGTGCAAGGCTGCAGTAACCCTGAAACAACAGTGCTATAAGAGGATATTAAGACCCAGAAGTTTAATTGAAGTACAGGAACCGTGGGAGGAGTCTGTAACTCAGCATGCAAAACAACAATGGCCAGGTCTTACTGCACTTGTGTGCAGTGCAACCATCTTGTGAGGAAACAAGGGCACTCAGTGTCTACTACTGACATACTGTCACCTAAGCCCAGTAGCTTCTGGGGTAAAATTACCATCTTTCAGGAGATGGCGCAGCTTCCAGACACTAAAACTATGAAAAGACTGGAAGTTGGGTTTGGGTCATCTTTAAAAGCCCTCTCAATTTTGAACAAACTTTCCAGTCCAAGTGTGGGGCTCTCAGAACTATGCCACCTCTGTGCCCTTGTCAGGTACTACCAGGAGCCCACTCAGGGGCTCTGGCTTTGTTTTCTTACTTCAAGCCAACCACTGGGCCAATGTTGTTTTCAAAGGTCCCACCTAGGAGACGTTTCCCAGGGTCCTGCTCAGCATTTGGCAAGGCATCTCCTGCAGGCTGGTGCACTGCCTGGCAGCACACAGAGAGCACTGGACACAATAGTGTTGATGGACCGGAAGTATCTGGGTGGCCGGACTGGGCCTGGGAATCTGTGACAGCCACAGGATGTTGGCAATGTAGTTCTAGCAGCTGCTAAAGCCACCCTGGGCAGGAGCAAAGTGGTAGCTATGGGTACTGTCAAAGGGAGAAATGCCCATGACAGAAGGCTGGCAAGGCTGGACCACCTTCATAAAAGCGGTCTGGCACGTCACGGTGATGGGGGTCGTCAGAGGGAGTCCATGCAGACAAGGGTGCCCATTCTTTTCCCCTCTGAGAGTGAGAAATACAGGACCAGCCCAGATTGCGGAGGGCCCCTCTTGGAAGTTCCCTTCACACCATGTGAAAAGACAGGGTGTGCACACGTGTGTGCCTGCACACACGTATAACCTGACTGTGCTTACTATGATTGACTCTGTGATATTATGGCACCAAAGAAAAAAGGCAAAGTTATCTTTGCTGAGATTCTCCTCTCTTTTCTTCCTCTCAGTTCTTCTGAGGTCTCCTGGGCTCGTCCTCTCAGTGGTCTAAGCCTCATTATCAGAGCCCTTCAGTCCTCCACCCTGAGTTGCAGCTCCATGCACACTATGGCCCTGGACAAGAGAAAATCTGAACATCACCTGGTAGCCTGCATCTGAGTGTCTGGGGGTGTGCAGTGACCTCTGCTTTCTCCTCTTCCTCACTAAGCCCTTGCTCTCCCTACTTTCTCTGTGGCCAAAAAGCCAGCTCCATTGGGAGGGCTTGTATCTTGACCCCTTGAACTGCCTTCCTACTAGTGCTGAGAGAACAGCACCACCCTCCTTGGAGCTGCCTCTGGTGGGAACCTGAAATCAGTCTTGAACCTGCTTGTTTCTCTTCCCCATGCAGCCCAGTCCTCCATCCATCTGCAAACCATCCGTCTCTGGAGACATCCTGCCATTCCTTCAGGGTCTGCTCTAGCTGGTTCTTTTATTCTTTTTCATCTCCTGGCTGCCACTAAGACCCTACATCTGTTCTTCTTCCAGTGATGCTATGGTTTCAAGATGGGCAGTGTCTCTCAAAGGTCTCCATGTTAAAGCTTGGACCCCAGGGGCACTAATGGGGGGTACTGTGGACCTTTAGATGAGGGTCCTTAAGAAAGGTTCTTAGTGTATTGGGGGAATAATTCTAAAACAGACTGGCCCGTCTCTTCGCCTTTTCTCACCTCTGTTTCTTTCTCTCCTTCCTGACTTATGAGATCCAAGAAGTTTGTCCTAGCATGCACTCCTGCCAAAATGTGCGGCCCTTGCCAGAGGAACAAGGATCAGGACCACATGATTTTGGAATGAAACCCAAGAACTATGTTCCAAAATAAACCTTTCCTCTTTATAAACTAATGGCCTCATCCATTTCATTACAGAAACAGGAAGCTCACTAATGCAAGTGGATTCTCACTATAGCCACAGAGATTTTTCTATCTGGTCACGTGGATCTCTGCTTGACACACTCTGATGGTGCCCATAGAACCAAAGTGCAACTGCTTTTAACAGATAAGAAGTCACTTCATGAACTGGACATGGGTCATCTCTTTTAATTCTTGTCAACTCCATTTAAAACTCTTTTCATTCTCCTCTACATTTCCTGGTTTTACTGATGTCTCCTGCCACCTCTATGCATCCTATAAATCTCTGTTGGGATGTTGTTTTCCCCATAGTCTGACACAGAGGTTCTTCTTGATTGCTCCCTGTCATTAACACTACTCAGCAAATATGGATTTTATATATATTTGTATGCATATTTGCTCTTGACTGTTCAAACTGTAAACTCATGTACTAAAGTACAAAATTAATGAGCAGCCTAAAATTCATATTGCTGTAAATTCTTAAAATTGGGAAGTTGCATGCAATAATTGGAACTGACAAGTTATATGTTTACAGTGGAGGAGATATTTTTTCTTGTATGAACAAAGAAATCAAGCATTTATTTGAAATCAGTGAATAACAAACTCTAATTTCCAGGGGCAGACTCTTTGGAATAATGTTTAAAATACGCATTTGCATACGTGCATGCTCTCACACAAAGTTGACTATATGTTTGAGTTTACGTGCCAGAGCTCAATGGTCAACTCAGCTCAATGCAAGTGTATCTCCCCACACAGGTGTGTCTACTCTGTCTATGCAGGTGAGCCTACTAATGCAGGTATACTTCATTGTGCATGATGGCATTTTTTTTTTTTTTTTGAGACAGGGTCTTGCTTTGTAGTTCAGGCTGGCTCTGAGCTCACTATGTAGCCCAGGCAAGCCTCGAACTCAGCAATCCTCCTGCCTCTGCCTCCCGAGTGCTGGGATTACAGGCGTGAGCCACCACGCCCGGCACTGTGGTATGTGGTATTGTTGGTGGGCGTGAGTCTCCACACCCAGCATTGTATGTGGTTACCGGGGATTGAACTCAGGACCTTGTGCTTGTGAGGCAGGCACCGGAACCACTGAGCTAACCCTCCGGCCCTGATGGCATTCTTTTAAAACTCAATGCAAGCTAAATTTTGGTGAACTGAAATTGATTTTAAATGGCTTATTTGAACAAATTTTATGTTCAAAGGCAGAAACACCTTGAAATATTAACATTCTTGAAAAATCCAGACTTTCTTAATTGGACTTCCTTAAAGCAATATTATAAAGTAATCCAACTAATTTTAGCCACAGAATGAAACAAAGGAAAAACAGTGACATAAGATATGTACATACACAATACATAACTCTATCAGTATAATTATAACTATCATAATTGAGTAATTACATTGAATTTTAATGATTCTTGGATTCTACCAGTATAATATACCACAGTGTGATGTGCCCTTCAGAACAAAAAACACCTTTTCTAACCACATTATGAAACATAATACATTATAAGACATATTTCCATTTTAGAGATGTTGAAATGTGAGAAAATGTGCATCATGAAATTAACATGAAATGGTCAGACTTTTGTTTTGTCCCCTAAATATGGGACAATGCTTAGCAACAGTAGAATTCTATTTGTTGGGTGCATGAAAAAATATGTGAATATCTGAAACATAGTGAAATATACAGATATCTTTCACTTATAAAATTATGAAAAGAGTAAGCACTGAATAAATATTTAAAAAGGAGTAAAGAGTGAGTATACCTTTTTCAAAATGGTTGAGATAAAGTGTTTTGGATTTCTTTTTTTTTAATCTGAAAAATCTGATTTTTTAGATTTTGGAATTTTACAGGTGCACAGTAAGAGGTCAAGATGGGATTTCCACATAAACAGAAAGTTCACTCTTCATTCATATATACCTTACACACAAAGGTCAAAGGTAATTTTATAATAAATAATTTTGTGCATGAATCAGTTTGTATAAATTGAGCTGTCAGACTTATGATGTTCTATTGATACTTAAAAGTCTCAGATTTTGGAGCAGTTTAGATTTCATATTTTCAGATTAGGACTGGTTAGTCTGTAGTTGCTTTATATACCAAATTATCTCTTCTTCAAAAAAAATCTCAGCTGCGGGCCTGAGGGTTAGCTCAGTGGTTCCAGCGCCTGCCTCGCAAGTGCAAGGTCCTGAGTTTGATCCCCAGTAACCACATATAATGCTGGGCGTGGAGACACGCCCACCAACAATCAATGCCACATACCACAATGCCAGACGTGGTGGCTCACGCCTATAATCCCAGCACTTGGGAGGCAGGGACAGGAGGATTGCTGAGTTCGCGGCGGCTTGCCTGGGCACCATAGTGAGCTCAGGGCCAGCCTGAACTACAAAGCGAGACCCTGTCTCAAAAAGCAAAAAAAAAAAAAAAAAAAAAAAAAAAAAAAAAAAAAAAATCTCAGCTTAGGAAATAGTATCTAAATAATAACCCTTCCACAGGCTTCTATTAAGTATATATATATATATATATATATCTCAGGTTAAGATATAATTAATATCATATATCAATATAATGACTTTTTAAATACTAGATCTTGGAGTGATTGTCCTACCATGCTATTCTGGTATATTGTACAATAGATTATTCTCCAAGTGTTTCTTTAATCTCCTTACTTAATATATCCAGTGTATTTTGCAGGCCTACAATATTTTAATATGGTCAAACATCTCATAGGCTTGCATTTTGAACCACAGCCATTTGAAAAGGAAGTGTCCTATTTGCAATATCTAAAAACCTGCTGATGCTTCCAACTGTGCATCGTCTTCTTATATAGATTATAGGAATGTCAGTTCTATTTATCTTCTCTTTCCTATTTATCTTCTCTAACTGACATTCTTTTTTTTTTTTTTCTTTTTGAGACAGGGTCTCATTTATAGTTCAGGCTGGCCCTGAGCTCACTATGTAGCCCAGGCAAGCCTGGAATTCAGCAATCCTCCTGTCTCTGCCTCCCGAGTGCTGGGATTACAGGCGTGAGCCACCATGCCCAGCACTGTGGTATGCAGTATTGATTGCTGGTGGGCGTGAGTCACCACGCCCAGCATTGTATGTGGTTACTGGGATTGAACTCAGGACCTTGCGCTTGGGAGGCAGGTGCTGGAACCACTGAGCTAAATCTCCAGCCCCAATATACCAGTTTTATAAGAAAATATTTTCATTAGCGGTATGGGCAGTGGCACATTCAATAAATGTATTAATATTTTCTTTAATGTCAAATGAATTAGTGAGAGATTCACAAGAAATATGTTCACTACTGATCCACAG
>PVIC010025949.1:0-24891 GCA_004025085.1 Thryonomys swinderianus
TTTTTTTTTTACAAAATAGAGTATTACTCTGCCATAAAGAATGACAAGATCGATCCATTTAGGTGCAAATGGAGACATCTGGAGGATATACTAATATATAGAACTTTTCTAGCCTAGATTATTTTAGCTAAATATTTTTGACCTTGAGAATTTTTTCTACTATCATAATTTGTTGAACTTCAAGAATTTCTACTTGTTATAATTAATTTTGCATGTACTGGGTATAGTCAGCAAGTTGCCTCAAAAGATTTAATAATTGCAAATAGCTGTTTAATATCAGCAGTGAAATAAACCTGACCTAGAATCTAAAATTAAGAATATGCTCGGTGAAACACATTTGCCTATGACACCATTTTCTGATCACTGCATAAACTATCTTTAATGAAATCTGCATTCCAGGGGCAATTCAAAAAATTTGTTTCTCTTACAAAAACTTAATTAAACCGCCAAAATGATATTCATGCTTCAATGGGTTGAAAATTGAAAAGAAAAATTTTACAGTCTTAATTCAAAGTTTTTGTTCATAAGTCGTAACAAGAAACTTTCCTGTGATTTCCTGTGGAGTGATGCATCTTCCCTATGTACAATGGATAACGGAATTAGCTCTAAATTGATCTTCAGTTGCATTAAGGAAGTACTTCTTACTGGGGTCTCAGAGAATCTGCATCGCCATTTCTCTGGGCATCACGTGCTCTCCTGTTCGTTTTGCAACTTCTCAAAAGCCCATCTGCTGGGCTCTGACCTCTTTAAAGCTTGGAACAGTCCTGTTTCTACCGCTTGCTCTTTACTCCTCTGGCCAGAGGATAAAATTGACGTTCCTGAAGTCAGGGAATGACAGGCTCTCAATCACTTAGCTTCTTCCACTCCTCCAATGTCAGCTCGAGGGTTGAAGTCTGAATTGGGCCGCAAGAGTCAGGGAGAAGCGGGAGCAGGGCTGTTTCAGAATAAATTGGACTCTGAAACCTTAATTCAACTCCGGGCCACTATCTTGTGACGGAGTGTATTTGCGACATTTTATCATTTCATCTGAAAATTGAGCATAAAAAAATTTTCTCCCAAGATTGCTTGCAAGGACTAAACAAATTATAGACCTAGAAGCACTTAATAAATGTTATAAATATCCTTTTATATTGCAATGATAGGTATGTTTGCTGATTGATTATAAGAAGGAATCGAAATAAATGATGACTGTTTAAAATAAAAATAAACACACTAAAAGATTTATTGCTGTTCAGTGTTCCAAAATATTCCCTCAGCTTTGAACACACAACCCGTAGCTCTTGCCACTTTCTGAAGCAGTTCTAGAATCTTCCGTGCTTTTAACTGTGACAATGAACTGCCCTTTCCCCATTGTGGAGTCCTAGGAAGACCTAGGAAGATGACTTCAGGGTTTATATGCAAGGTGTACTTTAAATTGTCTAAAAATTAAGAGGACATAATGGTCAATATATACTTTTCTAAACAGGATTTCTTTGGCTTGAGTAAAAAGGGTGCCACTTTATGTCAAGAGAGGGTAGTCTATAAGTCTAAACAGGATTTCTTTGGCTTGAGTAAAAAGGGTGCCACTTTATGTCAAGAGAGGGTAGTCTATAAGTCAGTTATTCATGTTATTTTCTATAAGAGGAGAAAGATGGCAGCTCAGGTACTTTCCGTCAGAGGAGGGAGATTGAAGATGGAAAAGAATTGTAGTAGTCTGAAGAGAGGGGGGGAAAAACACTCTTTTCCTGCTTTTCTCTTTCTCTTAAAACTCAGTGGCAATCTTGTTTTCCAAATTATCTCTTTCCTGGGTATTATCGCCAAGCTTCTTAACATATGGTTTAAATTGGCTTAATTTGAATTAAAGAACAAAGTCCCAGAGATCTTTAAGGAGAAGCCCTCACCAGATCAAATATTGAAGGGCAGGTTGTCCTAATACACAAGAAGTTTTACTCGAAGATTTCCAAACTGTCTACAAGGAGAACATAATCTTAGCCAACATTGTGACAGAGTTTACTTTGAATTTTTTCCTAGATATCGAGTCTTGATAATATTGTACTGCCTTCTAAAATAAATTTTTTATCCTAGATTAAACATACTGAAGTTCTTTTCTTATGGCTCATTTCTAAACATCTACATTTTTAAAATATAGGGATGTTATAAAAAAAACATTTTAGTGTAATGATCATCTCCTGCTGCATCAACACTATGCAACATCACGACAGTAACAAATAGCTCTACCTCAGTGTGGTCTCAAATCCCATTTCATACGACACAAGCAGAGCTCAGAAGCCGAAGAAAAGAGGCCCCCTCCTGTTAAAGAGAAAAAGAAAACTGACGTCTTCCAACCTGAGTCACCAAAGTGACTAGATCCTGATTGTTCTAGTAATAGACACAAACATGTGCTCACGCACACGCACACACTCACACACACCTTAAACTATCACTTTTCCAAGAGAGAACTGAGATGATACAACACAACTAAACTGTTTAACTCTTTTCTTTCATTTGCAGCACTCTTTCTTTAGTGCAGCCTTCTCGGTAGGGGTCGGATTCTCTTATATGCAGAATATTGTCCCACTGGCCTGTTTTCTGGGGCAGTTTCCCTGGGAGATTGGGTAACTGACCCGACTGCTGGACTGGGAACACTTGTCGGCAGTAGGGACACTGCTCACCAGGTTCACTTTCAGCACCACCATTGTTTATGTCAGACGGGATGTGGCTGTTTCTGAGTGTCCAGGGCAGACACTCCTGTCTCAGAGACCCAGCTCTGTAAAGGGGACAGAGACCTGGATAACCCTTTCTTAAATATTCAGAAGTGGTCGTCTATTTTCTACGTCTAGGCAATTTTCTGGCATGACTTGGAGCAATGTCAATATGATCAGCACAGTTCCTTCAACAGTGTGATGTTTAACAATGGAGTTTGTGATTGTAAAATATTGGGACACTTTAAAAGCCCCAGAACTTACTGCTAAAGATAAATTGTAGATCGACTAATATATGGTTAGTATTATTAGCGTTCAATATTGTTCTTTAAACATTTTCAAATAGTCTTTATTATCTTTCCTTCAATAAAAAACACACAAAATGAACATAAGAACTTTCATAGATATTTCCTGACCCAGGCAAACCAAATTCTGTAACTACAAAGACTTATTTCATACAACGAGTCTATTATTTCTCTTCTGTTTTGGATTTTCCTTCATTGTTTTTCATTCTTTTTAACTGGTTATACAGATGGAAGGGGTTCATTCAGATAGGCTTATACATGCACATGACCTATACTGGTATCTTTTTCGGTTCTCACATTCCTCTGGTCTCCCCCCTCCATGGTTTCTTCTTTTTGGGAAGTCAATACTTACATTTGGATCATTTCTAGTATCTGATCTTCTGCCCTCTCTTCTTCCTTTCCTTTTGTCTGATAATGGTCTGTCTTCTACTTTCTTGTTGTTGCCTTTAGATTTTACATATCAGGGAGTTATGTAGTATCTGTACTTCCACATCTGGCTAATTTCGCTCAAGTGTTTCTGACTGTAGCCTTACTACTTTCCTTCCGCTGCTCCTATGGCCATAGCCCTCCATCGACTGTGGCCCTGCCTTTCCAGGTTACCCCCTTGAGGACCTCACACTGAGCTCCCAAGTGTCCCCTAGTCTTCCTGAGTTGGCCTTCTAACTTAGGCTTCAATATTTTTGAGATACTGCATGCCATTATTGGACACCCCTCATTCCCAGAAGAGTGCTATCCCCAAATCTCTTCATATTCAGGTACCCCACCACTTGAGAAAGAATGATGCCAAGTTGGTTAGTTCAAGTTTATAACAACTGATGAATCCACACTGGTATGGATGCTTTTTGTCCAAGTGGGGAAATTCAACTTCTGATCGCTCACTTTATTTGAAGTGGTTCAATGGGTCAAATAACTCAATGAGCTTCTTTTTTTCTTTTCTTTAAAATAAGCCATTAGTGCTGGGTGTGGTGGCTCACGCCTGTAATCCCAGCACTTGGGAGGCAGAGACAGGAGGATTGCTGAGTTCGAGGCTTGCCTGGGCTACATAGTGAGCTCAAGGCCAGCCTGAACTACAAAGCGAGACCCTGTCTCAAAAAAAAAAAAATAAGCCATTAGTTGGGAGCATGACCTAATGAACACTGAGGAAGATAGCATAGCATGTAATATTGATCAGGTGCTTGCTATTAATCATTCATTTTTGAAGCATTTTATTGAGTTAGAGGATTTATTACTCAGAATGTGACTATAGGGTGGACATGTTACATTTTGCATTTCACACATGAGGAAAACTAAGCAAACAAAAGTGAAATGATTGTCCAAAGGTTGTACTGCTGACAGTGAGCTCAGTCATCTTATTTTGCTTCTTTAATTTCTTACCTTTATACATACATGAAGAATGAGGTGCCGGCAGTGGTGACTCACCCCTGTAATCCCAACACTTGGGAGGCAGAGGCAGGAGGCTGCCTGGGCTACGTGGTGAGCTCAGGGCCAGCCTGAACTACATTGTGAAACCCTATCTTTTAAAAAAAAAATGAGTCAAGAACTCATGATTTAAATTGGGGAAAGGAGGGAATATGAAAATGATAAAGGGAGTGAAAGAATTTTGTTAGACTAGTGTACATGTTCAAACTCAGCTTTTAACAGACAATACATACTTCTAATCACAAGTAGTGTACTGGGTAGTATTTGATTCTCATTTTATTGCTGTTCCTCAAGGATAATTCTTTCAATAAGTTTATGATTATAATTTTGGTGTCTAATGATTTAATTAAAAGAGCAATAATTTACCCTTCTTCCTTTATATCAAGTAACTTCCTTCAAACCCAGTTATATCTAATTTACATAGTATTAATTGAAACTTTATACAATAAGAGTAGTTTAAATTCACTTTTTATAATTTTCAGTTTTTGAATGCAACGCAAAATTTACTTTGCTTTACCCAACCTTCAGATATCTGGGGAAAAAAGTCATTGTGGCACAGTTACCAAAGAAGAATATTCTTTGATTTATACTTCCTCAGTCATTGACTTTACTAAAAAATAGACACAAAGGTTCCCACTGTAAATACTCTGTTACACTGAACCTAAGAGACTGCAAAAGTAATGATGATCCTGCCAGAAAACTGTTTCCATGGATAAATATTAGAGAAGACAATGATATTTTATAAGAATTGAAGAGTCTTGGTCTTATAATACTTTGTTGACAATAAAAATTGAGTCTGTTCGTATGCTGGTGCTTATTTATCAGACTTACTCATTATGCAGCCATTTGGGTCTTGTTTATACAATATAGGGAGCGCAGGGAGGGGCAAGGACGGTAAGAGAGAATAAGAAGAAATCAAGCAACAGATGTACAAACTGATTAAGGAATCCTTAAGATTTAGGGACATAAAATGTTATTTCTTTGGAGTTCTAGGGGCAGTGGACAACAGAAGATTTCTTCACTTTGTTATTGATCCTGCAAGCTGGGAAATTCTGATATGTGATAATGTTTAATACTTGCCCATTATCATCCACAGTCTAGGATATCGTGTCTACAATGTTGTCTGGCAGAAATAGCATCAACAGTACTTGGAAAAAATAATGCTCAACGTAACAAGAGATGAAATACCATCAAAGGGCTTCAGAGAGGACTGGGGACCCAGCACGGACAGAGCTGAATAGGGCCAGAACTGAAGAAATAATTCTCAAATACTCTATAGTAGCTAATGGATATGCTCATGAGTATCCAAGAAATAACACCACAGGATGCCGGGAGTGATTTGGGCAGTCATTGTACTGCTAGAACTGGAAATCCTACAAGAGCAGGTGGACAGTGGAGGGACAGAGCCAGCAAAGAGAATGTATACATTCTAACTTGATCCTTTTCAAACTCTGGCCTCACTTGGCCAAATGAAAACCAAGTTGCCTGTGTCTGGAAATCACTTCTAAACTGGCAATTATTTTTAGAATACTAGTGATAGATGAAGAAATAATTTCTCAGCACTCTAGGAGCATGGTGATTGATATTGATGTCACAAAACACTGGAAAATTCCAATGGTTTTAAAATACATGGCAGGCAAATATGAAACAGTTTTGTATTATGAGAAGCAATTCATGATTTGCAAAAATAAATATCGAGGACCTATCTCCCAAGAGGAAAATATAGGAGGCTTGAGTTATGTTATAAAAAGCATTAAGGATAGGATGCTAGAAAAACATAACATAAAATATAATATAATATAACATAAACATAACATGACATAAAACATAACATAAAAACATTTAGATTTCAAAAGAAAAACAATAACCTAGGTGCATATTTTGAAATCTAGAAGGGAAACATTGCATTTACATGCTTGTATCACTGTATTTTCAGAACCAAAGACAGAGACTATCACATATGAGACATTAAAAAGTCCTTTGAAGGGAATGAATACTGAACAGTTAAAACTTTTAAAGCTTGTATTGCTCTTTGTGATGTGATCTAATTAGAGAAAAAGTCTTTCTCTCTGGACTAAAACTTGGCAGTGATTACAGCTAAGGTTGACCAATTTCTGTCTCATATCAATTAAATCTTTCATGGGTTTTTACTCAAATCCACTCATTAATGAGCAGATGTCCAGGGTAATGATAATTATGATGATAATACACGGCCCTAACACCAACTCCCTTATCCATGGAAACCTAAGTGCTTTAGCAACAGAAATTATCATAGCACTTGTGGGAGACAGGAAAGTAAAATTAACACCATTTGCAGAAAAAAAATGGAAAAAAAGATATTAAATAACCAGTCCACAGAGATGTAGTAAATCCAACATGTACTATTTAAAAAAAATGGCCACATTCAATCTAATTGCTTGAAAATAATGAATAAGCAATTATCTAATAACTATTTGCATTAGTGTTTTCTAGAGAAAGGTAATAGAATACATACAAAGAATGAGTTAGAACATATATATATATATATAAGGGCTGACTCTCATGGTTGGGGAGGCTAAGCCTCTGGACTGTCTGGAAACCAGAAGCTTTGAAGGGTGCAGTGCATTTCCAGTCCAAGTCAAACTTGACGTCCAGGCGAGGCGATGGTATTAATTCTGTCTCCGTCCCAAGTCCCTGGCCTCTGGCAATGTCTGAGAGCAGGGAAAGTGGTAATTTGTCCTTTTTCTTCCTTTCTGTTCTATTTGTGCCTGGAGACAGTTGGAGGGTACCCCTCTCTGTGGATTGGAGTCTTTTTACTCTGTCTACTGGTCCAAAGGCTAAGCTCCTCGAAGCACTCTCACCTTCTTTCAAAGCTAAAGTTTTACCATGTGGGTGGGCATTCTTTGACCCAGTCAAGTTGACTGCTGAAGGTTCCCATGATAATTTTTTAAAATCTATTATTTATTTATTTATTTATTTATTTATTTATTTATTTATTTATTTATTTATTTATTTATTTATTTTGAGACAGGTTCTCGCTTTGTAGTTCAGGCTGGCCCTGAGTTCACCATGTAGCCCAGGCAAGCCTTGAACTCAAGAAACCTCCTGCCTCTGCCTCCCCAGTGCTGGGATGAAAGGCTTGAGCCATCAAGCCCTGCATTTGTGGTATGTGGTACTGATTGCCAGTGGGTGTGAGTCAGCACGCCTCGTATTGTTGTAAGTGGTTACCGGTGATCTAACCAGGGACCTGGTTCTTGCTAGGCAGGCGCTGGAACCACTGAGCTAAATCTCAGGCCCTCCATGATAATCTTTAAGCCCTAAATTCATTTGTTTTACTTGTGGGGATGGTAAAAGGTATTTTGCTAGTTTATTAATCAATGCCGTCCTGGAGATATGACTTGAATTTTTGTACAAATTGAGGAGGCTCATACTTTATGGAAAGTAGGTAGCTATTAGCAGTGTTTAACATAAGGTTCTTTGGATCACTTAAATGTAGGAATATAATTATTTAGTTTGTAAACTGAGATGGTGATTTTACCACATATTATTTCCTACATTTGAAGACTTTTCTGCTTGCTTATAAAATATCCCTATCCTAGACATTAAGACCAATCCTGACATCTTTATTTTTTAAATTGTGAAATAGATACATTTTATATACACATCATGATCACAGTCAACATTGAGAATCTGTACCAGTATATTACATGACTTAATTCTCATGTTTCCCATTCCCTTCCCATCCTACAATACCCCCGTGTGTGTGTGTGTGTGTGTGTGTGTGTGTATGGGTTTTGTTTCCCTCTTTTTTACCTCACAACTTTTTGTTTCTCGCTGTTACCTCTAAATCCAATTTCCCTTAGAATATTTTCTATTTTACAATGTCTATCATACAATCTAGAGCTCAGTTACATTTTCTGTTTCTTATTGCTTTACAAAGATAAGTTAATTTTTTAGTTTGATTTTTTTTTTTTTTGAGACAGGGTCTCGCTTTGTAGTTCAGGCTGGCTCTGAGCTCACTATGTAGCCCAGGCAAGCCTCAATCAGCAATCCTCCTGCCTCTGCCTCCCAAGTGCTGGGATTATAGGCGTGAGCCACCATGCCCGGTTTTAGTTTGAATTTATATTTTACTCACAGTGATGAAACTCACACTGAAGTGTGTATATGTGTGTGTAGATTTGTTGAACATTTTCTACTTTCTATTAAAGAGAAAATAAAAACTGCATCAAGATATTTTCTCATACAAGTGATGCAGAAACTCAAAAGACATACACAAAAACAAAACAATAGCTATTTTTGTCAAAAGCATTGCTCTTTATAGCAAAACAGACTCTCTTTCTAAGTTGAATTCCTTATTGGTACATTTTATATATAGCTCACAATCACACTCAACATTGAGGAATTTGGACAGTACATGACATGAGTTAATTCTCATTTTTACTCATATTGCTAACCACCCTACAACCCCCACCCCCTATAAACATGGGCTTTCTTTTTCTTTTTAAATCATATTTATTCTTTCCCCTCATTACTTTCCCCTACATCATGTGTGCCTCCATTAGTAAGATCTGTCTAGATTCTTCAATTTGGGGAAGAATTTTGTTGTTTTTCTTTTTTAACCTACTTTGGAAGGTATAGCCCAGGGTCTCAGTGCCATGGAATGATGCTTTTGTGGACAATGAGTGCGGAGTCTTTTCTGTCATGCATACACTTCCCGTGAGCAGAACCAACTTATTGCCTCCCCGGGTCTTGTGAAACTGCTTCCCTTCTTTGGGCCAGTTTCCTCTCTGAGTTATCCTCCACTTTCACTCTGCAGCTTTCTCCTCCACCCACACACATCACAGATATTTGATTTCCTTGACTATAATCTTGTTATGCACAATTAGAACTTGTGAATGGCTCATGTTACTACATTACACTCAGGGGCTAGTATTCTATTTATCATCTTATTGCCACTAATCTTTAATATTGTCTGGTTTTATCTATTGCTTTATTCTGTCTATAACTAACTGTGCCAAGCTAGCTCAATGACTATCTATAACTGAATGCACCTGAAATCTTTTGTTGTATATTTGTTTTATTTCTCCTTTAACACGACTTAGGCTTCCTGGCTGTCCTATTTTTACTCACCCTCAATGTCCTTTCCTCATAGTAGACAAATAAATGTCAGTTCTTGGCTGGCTTTGTAATGGTTGAATCAATAAACATTCAAAATATTGGAAAGCAGTGATGCTGTCTGATATTAAAGGTGATGGTCTGTCCAATAGGCAGTCTTTCTATTGTACTACTTTGAAACATTTTAAATTGTACTCTATAGTTGTAAAATTTAATTTCCATAGTTATATCAGTTACACAAACAGAAGAAAGAATGACTTTCAATCTTAAAATTTTCATAAAGTAAGTTAGGTGGCTAAAGCAATGAGAAAAATCATGTTTTCTTTTACTGTATTTTCATATTTCCTGTTCAATTTAGGACAAGGTCATATACTGTGTTGGTGAATAGGGTGTGGGAAAGACCTCTTCGTTCTAACCTGAAAGAAAACTAAGAAATGGGCCACAAGAGGTTTCCATCACAATTCAAAGCAAGATAATCAGATGTTCCCTTGGGATCATTTCTGCCAGATTCTAGCAACATTTTTAAGTTTTGGATTTCTTTGATGTTACTTCTCATCTATTGCTTTATTCTGTCTATAACTAACTGTGCCAAGCTAGCTCAATGACTATCTGTAAGTGAATGCACCTGAAATTTTATCAGCTTTTATTTCCTTGTAACACAGGGCAACAAAAGTCTTAGAAATAACCATGACCCTCTGGAGAGGAGCAGAAAAGGGAAACTAAAGTAAAGGGCTCCTATTGTAAAAAAAATAATAATGATGTCAGGGGAAAGAAATGCTTTATGTTCCGAGTGTCTGAGATAAGTCAGGAAAAGGACTTGCAGAAAGATGTTCAGGGCTGAGAAGCCAACCTGAGCTTATCCATAAGGTGCTCGGAAGGGCTTTCTGATGTCAGTCTCTAAGAACATTTCAAGCCCGAGGTGTTGTGGCTTCTTTATACATGCCTCTTTCACTCATACTATTTTAGACTATAGATCCTGTGTCCTTACCTTGGGAGAAGTTTTATTGCCACCTGTCATACTGGTTCTGTGAACACAAGCGAGAAAGATAAATGATGTGCTTTTGTTTTTATAGGGCTGCTGTTACAAAAGGGAAGAGCTCTGAGCAATGCCTTTCTTTTTAGATCTGTAAGTTCTGTGAGGACAAGTGTTGGTGTAGCACCATTTGCGGCACAGGTAGCCAATGTATTTATAAATGGCATAAACACACAGCCTGCTGGCTGCACATCATAACACATTATCTTGTTTTGTTTTTGCAGGTCTCATTCAGGATTCAGTAAATCCTGAATTTTAATTTTGTGAAAAGATACACAGAGTTTAGGGAAACTTGACATTTTGATCTTTACACACTGCGAAAAGAACTAATTTAGACAGGTTATTGAACCAAGTCAAGCCAAGTCTGTTTATTCTAACTGTGAAATTTAACCACTCATTGGAGAAATAATCAGGCTGTGCGGATTATATCAAGGTGGTTACACATAGAGAGAGCTCGGAGGTTCATGATGTTGCCCCTTCCTGGACTGGTAGAGGAAAAATACCAAATCCTAGTCCAAAGGAATGATGCACTGGTGTTTTCTCTCCTTACTTGTAACACTCTGCTTCCAAACTGAAGAGAGGACTATTTCGTGTAGATTTATCCTTTTAATTAATTTAAATTTAGCTATACTCATTAACCAAGAGATCATGTTATCAATATTAATAAGATCCAAGCTGAGGAAAAATATGAAGTATCTTCACAAGTGACTCTCTTGGTGAACAAGTATTCAGACACGAGACCCTAAAAGTTAATTTAACTCTCCCTGTGCTTCTCTCAGGGTTGCTCCCCCCACCCCTGACTGAGATGCCTCATTCAGAGGTTGAAAAACCAATGATTGCTTTTCCATTCTTCTCAAATTCTGACGAAGTTAGTCTTAATGCAAAGTAATTATCTTTATGGACAGCCCTATGATTCATGCAGGATACAAAGCAATTAACTGAAGAAGGACCAACATAGAGTTAATATCACTGATGCCTGGGTACAAAGTAGAATTAACATTATCTCTGAAATGCGGGCCTTTCTGCACAGATCACTGACATGGTTGTCATAGAAACTGAATTTTGTCATTACCACAGCCTCTAGGCATCTATCCTACGTTCAAACACTCATTGACATGTGCGTGCATTGGTTCAGATAAGATGTCTTAGCTCCGGCACCTTTACCATCCACGAGTATGGTGGGTCTGTTTAAATAACGAAATACCAAATTAAAAACAAAAAACCACAGGTCTGCCAGCATTTGGACTTTGGTTGATAGCTGTTCATACTGCCACCGAGACACAATCGTAGTTAGATTGCATGGATTTTGTAGTTAACTATAAATTACTTGCAGTAATGATTTAAAGCCCTGGAGTTCAAGAAATATTAGTAGTTGGTTTTTTTTTCTATAAGAAAGAATTCTTAGAATTCTAAATGAGTTTTTATAGACATGTTTGAATATAGCCCACAGGCATTTTATATGGGGGAAAATTAACTACATTTCAAACAAATAATATAATTACTGAAGAGACAGCCACTGAGAACTAGAAAAGACATTCAATTTCCCCATTATTAATCTGCTTACATTTCCTAACTGCTTTAGTCATCAGTAATAAATGGCATCACTTCTCACATCAAACACCAGAGTTCTTAATTATTTTTGTTAATTCTAACTTAACTCTCTGTCCTAATCACAGTGACAACTAAATATGAACGCCTACTTTTCAAAATGTCCTCTCTGGAGGGGAAGCAGCAGAGTGGGAGAATGAATTCGCTTTACTTCACTCTCACGGAGTTTCAGTTCCAAGACTGGCCAAGTCCACTAGCTGGAGTTTCCGGCAAGGGCAGCGCATCGAGTCAGGCAAGCGTGTGAGGGCAGGTGCTTGCCTCCCAAGCCAGCGTGCGAGGAAAGACAGCACACGAATTAGGGCCCCAGAATTCCAGGCAGGGACAGAGTCTCAGGGACCTTGGCGCCTATATTAGTCCTCATTCCCTAGAAGTTCAGAGTATTTGTCCGCATCTCTGTTCTGGGGAGCAAGCCTTTACCAAAGCATCATTACAGGGGTACCTGCTGAAACCCTAACAGAGAGGATTATTCTTGCTTGGAAATCACCATAATGGTCTTAGCAAAGGTGGCTTTTTTAGTGTTGTCATTTTCCTAGCAGACCATTCTTCTGCTGTTGTGATTAAACGTTATCAGGCATGAGTTTCATGGTGAGAGAAGACTGAGGGTGAGTAATGGCTTCAAGCTATGAACGATACTATGTCATGAAAGGAACAAGAGAACAAAGTTACAATGTTTGGTGCACTAAAAAGTTGTCCAACAAATTACAAAACCCACTGTTACCTAACAGAAGAGTATAGAATGAAATATGTAAATTTTTACATTTCTCTGTGATGAAAGTTGCAAAATAACATAGCAGAACCAGGCATGGTGGCTCACGCCTATAATCTCAGCACTCAGAAGGCAGAGGCAGGATGATTGTTGAGTTCCAGGCTTGCCTGGGCTGCATAGTGAGCTCAGGGCTAGCCTGAACTACAAAGCGAGAACCTGTTTCCAAAAAAAAAAAAAAAAAAAAAGGAAATAAAGCTTGTGTATGTAGGGGGTAGGTAGGGGAAGGGGAAAAATGAGAACTAGGTTGTGTCATATACTGGTACAAATTCTCAATGTGGAGTGTATTTGTGATGTGTGTGTGTGTGTGTGTGTATAAAATGTACCAATAAAAACAATAATAGTAATTTAAAAAAGAGTAATTTAGACAAGTTAGTATCATGAGTCAGGAAGAAAGACTTTATGAGTTTTGCATAAGTGACAGGTCCTTTGAATAAAGTACCTGGTGGAGGGATTTCTCATGTTTTTTCCTTTAATAGGAAAAAAATCATGTAACAAAAGAGATATACATTTTTAGTATAGTATATAGTAGAATGGTTACTTTTTTTTTACCAAAACAATTTTAGCCTACTTTATGGATTCACATGTTTTTTTTTTTCCTGATGTTGAATGCACAGTAAGGCATTATTACCAATTTAATTGCTATAACTTATGTTTGACCATAATCATAATTTGTGTATACTATAACTAATTAAAATCAATCCAGGCAGAAATAGAAATGCAAAGGGACCTTAGATACAGTTTATAGAAGAGGAAATTGATGTTGAAAGATACTGTTTACAACAGTTCTGTAATTACTTAAATGGGAATATTGGCTAAAATATTCAGTATGTTTAGAATGAAATATAATCTTGGGAGCCACTCTATTTCTCTGTAATTCAAACGCAGTTTTCTTAGAATGGGTTTATGTGTGGCACTGGAGCAGGGGCTGGGCCTTGGAGATGTCAGATGAGAGAATAGAATACGAACTTTTCATTAGCAACGAGCATCAGTCAATAACACCCGGGAATCGGAAGAGATGGGAGAGACTGTTTAGGACAGAGAAAGTACTCACTCATTACCAAGACTGACTATGCCTGTTACATCATAATGTCTTATTATGACTGTTTCTTCAGTAGTGTCAGTCCAGATCATTGGGATAACTCATAGAAATGAAAGTTTTTAGACTAGTTTATAGAGAAATTTTTATAATAGTGACAGCGCTATGGTCAAATGAGAGGGTGCTTTGATTAGTGTGAGATATTTTAACTTGACATTTTCCAAGCAGGGGAGTTAGTGGGTGGTAACACCATCCAAAGTGTGGGTATCAGCAGACAAGGGGAATGAATGTGCATGAAATACCTGGGGCATTGTAAAACCAGATAACAAAAAACTCAAAGGCACAGGATTCTGTGACCTGGTCGTTGAATACACCGAACAGAGCGGCAGATGCGGATCTAGAAAGAAAGACAAAAAGCCAGTAGCGAAAATCTCTGGTTTATAAATTAGACCAGTGGAAGTAGTTGGGGAATTGGTGGAGAACTCAGCAGCAGTGGTCCAAAGTCAGTATTGTGAAGTAAGGGATTATCTTGATCTCTCCCTGATTCTGGACTTTAAGAGATAGTATATTATGGATGATAAGAATAATAAGATTTTATTGTGATATAGTTTTGCCTGTCATACATCCATTGGGTGTGGAAGCTTCTTAAGCTGTTTCAAAGAAGGGTATAAACAGAGATAGAGGCATAAACACAAAGAAGTTGCTTTTTTCATTCAGGAAATTATGACAGAAAAAAGCGAGGAAAGTACTACTTATAGTCATGGTCACTCTGAGCAGAACTAAAGTAGTGAGATGGCGCCAATTCTACCGGCTGTGTCTCGGTTGACCCCCACCTAGAAATGTGCTTGCGAACAAGTTTAGAAAATACTCTTCCCGACTTCTATTCTTTATGATTTTGGTAATAGGTGGTTTATTAAGTAGAAATAGTCCTGAGGATGAACAAACAATATTAAGATTGAAGAGTATTTTCACATACATGGGTTGGACAGGGAGATAGAGACAGATGTATTATTATGAGCCGAAGACAAAATGATTAGAAGAAGTTTAATTTTATATGACTCAATATACTTAATAGTATGATTTCAAGACATATCTGTTTACCTATGAATGTCTCAAATTTATCTTTCTTTATGGCAGAATAGTAGTTCATTGTGTTTAAACACCATATTTTCTTTATCTGCTTATTTGTTGATGGGCATAGAGGGGATTTCAAAGATTTTTAAAGCTTTTAAAATTTAAATTAAATTTGAATATGGGTATGCATGTATTCCCATAATATTATAGCTTTTGGGAAGATGCCTAAAAGGTGAATAGTTGAGTGAAAAAGCATTTCTAGTTTTAGTTTTTTTTTGAGAAATTTCTGTACTTATATCCATAGAGCTGTACTCTTTTACATTTCCACTAACAATGGAGCACCAGGTCTCTTTTTTTCTGCAGCCTCAATTGTGTTTGTTATTATTTGATATCCTAATGATTGCTATTCTTTCTGGGAACAAGATGCTAGTTTTGTTGTTCTTTTCTAGGATATCCTGGAAAATTTTTTTGGAGCATTGATTTGGTGGTCATGAATTTCTTTATGTTCCCTTTATAATGGAAATATTTTTTTCCCATCCATTCTGAATGATAATTTTGCAAGATGCACCAGCTTTGGTTGGAAGTTGTTTTCTTTTCAGTCCTGGGATAGTTCATTCTAAGTTCACCTTGCCTTTTACTTTGTGCTGAAAAATCTGCTGTAATGATGGTTTTTCCTTTATGAATTGTTGCTTTTCTCTAACAGCTTTTATGATTATGCTCCTGTGTTGGAATTCTGGTATTCTAACTGCAGTGATTGTGGAATGTTTTTTTAAAAATTGAATTCTTTATTGGTACAATTTATATTTCTTTTTCTGGATCATGGTTATGTGAGATTTGGTTCCTTATCTGTACGTTAAGTTCTTTTTCCATGTTTAGAAAGCGTTTTGTTATTCTGCAAACAGATTTTCACTAATCTTAGTC
Source organism: Thryonomys swinderianus (assembly GCA_004025085.1). Taxonomy (NCBI): domain Eukaryota; kingdom Metazoa; phylum Chordata; class Mammalia; order Rodentia; family Thryonomyidae; genus Thryonomys; species Thryonomys swinderianus. The sequence continues at coordinate 15,938 of PVIC010025949.1, forward strand.
TTTTCTGTGCTATCTAGAAGCCACTGGATCCAACTTTCATATTCTCTCTCTCTCTGCCGGTATCTTTCATGATGAATCTCCAGAAGAGTTCTGTCTGCCTTTCTGTTCTCACACTGGTTCCTTCTGCTCCCCTTACTTTCAATAATATTTTGAATCCACTGTGTTTCTATTTGGAACTTTTGTCTGAACTTCTATTTTTTTCTAGTCTGAGCATTCCTATCTTGCATCTTTTTTTTTTTTAGCTCTGCTAGATTTGCATTAGTGTCTCCTGTATTTGCTAGCCATCCGTTTCATTAGGATCATTATCTGCTTAGGTATATCTTCTTTGAGTTTTCTAAGCACTTTATTGATCTGCTGGTAACCTTTCAGATTATTTCTGCTGTGTGACTTTTGATTTCCTCCATCTTACTGGGCTCTGGATTGGCTCTGATGGAGTTGGGCATTTGGGGGAGCATTTTGTTGCATCATCTTCTAAGTTACTCATTTTTAAGTTTTCTTCTTTCTCTGAGGTTTGCCGGTTGACTATAGTCCACAGATTTGTTGCTAGAATGGAGACCTCTTCAGTGACTAATTATCATTGATATATTCAGGGCATGGCTAACTATTGGGTTTTTTTTGTTTGTTTGTTTCTGTTTTAGACCGCAGCCACTTCCTTTTATGAAGAGGTGGTTGTAGCTTATTTGCTGAATAGCTGGTTTGTTGGGAATGGGCCTCAGTGGTGGTTATGACCCCAAAGCAGTGCATAGAGAAAACCAATTTATAGCACAACTATGTCATTTTGGCTATAGTAGAAAAATCAACAACAATAGTTGCATCAGATATAAACTCAATATTGACAGCTTAAGAGCCAATCATGTTCCACCTGTAAATGTAGCACAGATCTATGATTTTAGTATAAACATTAAGGCAAACCAAATACAACCTACAGTGAGTCAGTCTACTGGTCTCCAGTGGGTCTAAGCAGCAGGCAGGGACTCAAGCAGACCACTGGACTCAATGTCATCAGCCTCAGATTTGCCTCCCTCTGAAAACCACCTGCACTGAACCTGGCTTCCCATCACAGAGTACAGGTCCCGTGTCCTTCCTGGCTTTCGCTTGAGCTTTGCAGGGCATCTCAGAGGACCTACGTCTAGTTCTCACTGATCCATGTCAGTGTCCCACAGGAGAGACTCTTCTCTTGTGTAGTCTGTGTGAAAGAGTAACGTTTCAGTTTTGTAGTGAAATCTCCTCAGAGTGCTCCCTCATCCTTGACCAGGTCTATCATTTGGTGATCACCTCCACTGCCCTGCACTGACGGAGATCAAATCGCAGAGCCTGTTGGGAGTTGGGAGTTTGATGCCCATGGAAATGGACAGGCAAGCACCTCTTGCTTTTGTGACATGTGTGACACTCATATGGTTATTTTGTGGATTTCCATCTTGACTTTGGTGTGGCAAAAAAAGTAGTATGGAAGAATAGAAAAATTACATTTTGCAGTTCTCACACTGAGTCATAGATCATTTTTGTTGTTGCATTCTGGCCTTAAAGTTAATTTTGGGGGTCATATATATAGAATGGAATGGTCTTTGGAGAAATTTGTTAGAAAAGAGAACCTTTTCTAAAAGAAAAAGAAAGAAACTTAAAAGCCTGGATTTTCAATTTGCCTCTTTCCATCTTATAAATACTACTACTGATGCCAATTTGAGCTGCTGTCACAATGTCACTGAATGTGGACATTGGCAGCCATGTGAACAGCTACTGGTTTTCCTGAATGTTCATGTCAACATTGGTCTAGCCGTTCAAAAGCCTAAGCCATTTGAACGAGTTCTACATTTCATTGTTTTGTCCCTGAGCTCACTATGCAGCCCAGACAAAGCTCGAACTCAGCAATCCTCCTGGCTCTGCCTTCTGAGTGCTGGGATGACAGGAGTGAGCCACCATGCCTGGCACTGTGGTATGTGGTACTAATTGCTGGCTGTGGTATTGCTGTATGTGATTACTAGGGATCGAACCAGGGACCTTGCACCTGCAACTGAACTACATCTCCAGCCCCATCTTAGCATTTTTTAATGGTTTATTTGCCAAACAAAACAAGAGATCCCTTATGGTCTTTTGACTTTTCTACTCAGGTTTGAGTTGGCATTCTGTGGTGGATCTCAACCCAATTTTCTGGAAAACTGGCCACACTTCTCTTTGACAGCTCTTTCTTCTTCAAAGCTCAATGCTATATGTTCTTCTTTCAAATTCCATCTGTACTTCTAAAAACAGAATATGTACTCAAGATACTTGTACTTGTCCATACTTTGTCCTCAAGCAGTGGTTCTCGCCAATTCTTATTCTAGGCTATCATTCCCTTCCTTCGGAGTTTTATGTTCTCCATCCTTGGTATTTGTCCAAGGCATCTTTCTTTCACCTGTTTAGACATTTCATCAACTTGTCCAATTACACACAAGTTGCAGTCAAAACATATGGTGAATGTTTAATATAAACAATTATAGTAACAGACACATTACCATTAATCTCCCTCAAGCTGCATATACTTGCCATTTTCTGAACCAGTTCTGGAAGTCCTCTTCTGGTAATATTTTTAGTTATGTATTCCTAGCTGGCTTGATATCTTGAATCTATTCAAAATATTTACCTTTCATGGTCATTTTGATTTGGGGGAAGAGCTAGAAGTTGCATATTGCCAAATCTAGTGAATAACGTAGTTGAGGATATAACAAAATGTTTTTATTTCACAGAAATTGCTGTAAATATTTTGAATTGATCTAGGATATAAGGAAACTATGAAAGGACACTCATGAAAAAGGATTTCTAGAGTTGCTTCAAGAATGATGGGATAAATGTGTTCAGAATAAATGGGAGTTTTTTGGGGGAGATTACTGTTTTTTTTTTTTTACTACAGTAAACTTTGAACATTCACCATATTTTTTATCGTATTGTATATTGTAATAACAATATGACACTTAATTATGTCCAGAGATTGAGATCAGAGTGGATCTAAGTCCCCATGTTCTCACAACTGGGAATAAGTGTAGCAGGAATGCATTGGATTGCTTTCATTAAAGATTTTTTAATTGAATTCTTTTTTGGTACATTTTATATACAGCTAACAATCACACTCAACACTGGGGAATTTGTACCAGTATATGACAGAAGTTAATTCTCATTTTTACCCATGTCCCTACCCACTCACAACCCCCCACCCCTTATATACATGATATTTCTTTTTCTTTCCGGATCATATTTATTCTTTACATTACATTATTTATTCTTATTCATTCTTTTTTTTTTTTTTTTGAGACGGGGTATTGCTTTATAGTTCAGGCTGGCCCTCAGTTCACTATGTAGCCCAGGCAAGCCTCAAACTCAGCAATCCTCCTGTCTCTGCCTCCCGAGTGCTGGGATTACAGGCGTGAGCCACCATGCCCGGTATATTCATTCATATTTATTCTTACTTTACATTCTCCTACCACATTCCCTGTGAATATTTCCTATTTTACAAAATCTATCATACATTCTAAAACTCATTTACATCTACAGGTTCTCATACCAGAGAAAAGATATGGTGTTTACATATCTGGGATCTATTTGTTTCACTATTTTTTTGTTTTTGAGACAGGGTCTCGCTTTATAGTTCAGGTTGGCCCTGAGATCACTATGTAGCCCAGGCAAGCCTCCGACTCAGCAATCCGCCTGTCTCTGCCTCGGAGTGCTGGGATTACAGGCGTAAGCCACCACGCCCAGTATTGTGGGGTGTGGTTTTGATTGCTGTTGGTTGTGAGTCACCACGCCCAGCTTTGTATGTGGTTACCGAGATCAAACTCAGGACCTCGTGCTTGCGAGGCAGGCGCCAGAACCACTGAGCTAAATCTCCAGTCCTTATTTCACTTATTAGTGTGTGCTCAAGGTGTATCCATTTGCACATAAATGCACGAAACTTGTCACTCTTTATGGCAGAGTAATACTCCATTTTATAGAAAAACCCCACATCTTCTTTATCCAGTCTCCAGTTGATGGGCATCTGGGTTGTTTCCAAGATTGAGCTATCACACACTGAGCTGCTATGAAAATGGGTGTACATATGACTTTAAAATATGATTCTCTTCATTCCTTTGGGTATATTCCTAGCAGGGGAATGGCAGGGTCAAATGGGACCTCTAATCCTAGTTTTCTGAGGACTCTTCACACTGATCTCCACAATGGTTGCACAAGTCTACAATCCCACCAACAGTGGAGAAGGGTTCCTTTCTCCCCACGGCCTTGCCATTAAAGTTTTTTGACTGATGTATTCATTATACTCAAGACAAAACTTCACATTTATTAAGCATTAATATCAATAAACTTCTGATATATAGTATTATCAAAACTACAAAACCATGTAGTTTGCAAAATATTTTGGATAAATTCTTCGGATAATGGATAAGAAGAACTATGGCATGTACAACATAGGTATAGTTGACCTTGATAAAATTATTCAGGAAAAACAGTATGAATACATTCTTTCAAAATTATGTAATACAATGTACTTAAGTCTTTTCTAGGTGATATTAAAACGTTAACATAAAATAGCAAGCAAAAGATACACCTGCAACTCTACCTTTCTAACCCAAACTAAATCTTAATTATTCAGAGTAGCAGTGCATTATACAGTGATAATTTCAAAAGAAGCTAACAGAAGAGTGGTCCGAAAAAACTTGCAGCATCTGTAACGCATAATTAGAGAGTGTGACTTGTGGAATGAAATTGGAAAATCTGTTACTTGAACAGATGTCACAGCTATTTGGAGAGATATACCAACTTAACCTATATATGTATTTATCTTCAAATGGCCAGATTGACCTTGCTTGAGCATGGAGAAAATCCTATTTAAAAGAAGCACTCTCAATTCAAAATAGTTTCCACTGTGTTCTCACTAGAGTTTGCACTATATTAAAATGATGGTGAGTCAACAAATCCAAAAGTACAGGAGATGTGAAATCTTTGAAAGATTTCAAAATATTTCAAGTTTCTTGCCTTGAATACCGTCTTATGGCATTGTAATTTCATTTAATGACAACCTTCAAAATCTTTTACAAAAAAGTATGGGACATAACATGAAGCATTCTTTGTAAAGAGAACTTAAATGAACTCCAGTGAAAGAAAAGATGAGAAGGTTTTCAAGCAATGGAGCGAGCTAGTGGAACAGCACTAAATTTGTGGTGGTTTTGTTTGAATATGTTAACTTTCTTGGCTTGGAATCTATCCAGAGAATTAGTAGTACTCAATTCCGTAGGTCACTGAGGTATGATTATGAGGTCTATATTTGGTCCTTTGGTCTTTTCTCTCTGTTTCTGTTTCCCTACTGCCTGCTACCTATTACCATCAACTAAACAGCTTTATTCCTCTGTATTCTTCTGGCATAATAGTTTTGCCTTGGGGTCAGCTGTCCATGAATGGAATCCCATGAAACCATAATGGAAATCAGTCATTTCTTCCTTTAAGATGGAGGTGTCATACACTGTGTCCCCAATGGCAAAGAGGATACAGGGTGCATAAGGACACTGAGCTTGGCCATTTCTGAGTTCTCAATTTTTGGAAGTGTGATCAGTCTACTTGTGTTTACAAGTAGACATCCAGTGAAGTTGGTCTCCTACTTTCTTACCTAGACTAGGAGTTAGAGATTTATGTCCTACAACATGAATTTCTCAGAGAGATGGACTTTAGTTCATTCAGAAAGGCATTCCTGCATATAAATACTGGTAAATCTTGAGATAATGTATATAAAAATTTCAAAGGACAAAGAATTCTCAATTGCAAGTTTTCTCAAGTCAATGCTCACAAATAGTGTTGTCAGAATCATCTTTCTAACATCAAGTTCAGGAGACTTAAAATTTTCTTGGTCAGATTCAAAACATTTACTCACCTCTGAGCCAAACAAAACTCTCTTTAATTTGAGGGGGTCACTAATTTTGTCACTGTTAGGAGAAGGCTACTAACACAAAGATCCTTGATATCATGGAAAATTGAACAGAAGTCTGAGAATTTTGACTAGATTTGTTTTGAGAATAAAAGATTTCATTAGCACAAGATACTATTATGCTAAAAGAGCCAAACAAATATTCTAGTAGAACTGATCTGAGAAACTGATGTTTATGAAGGTTATAAGCTAGAAATACTGTAATTAAACTTCAGATTTCCCCCCTAAACTATAGCCATATACATAAGAACAACCACAAAGGAGTAGAAATTTTAGGTGTTATTTTTATGTATTTTGCCTTGGATTGTGATATTTAAAACCATAGTGTATACCATTCAAGGATTGTATATTGAGCACTGATACAAAATAACATAAATGGGGCTGGGGATTTAGTTCAAGTGGTACCACGCCAGCCTTGAGTGGACAAGGGCCTGAGTTTGATTCCCAGTACAGCAAAACAAACAAGCAAAAACACCTAAATTCTACAATTTGTAAGGAATAGTTTGTTAAAGACATTAAGAAACACCAGTGGAATTCCAAGCTGAAGGCATCACAAGATGAGATAAACAAAGGCATCATACAAATATTAAATCTGTTGCAGTGTGTTTGCCCTAAAGATTTTTGTCTGAGAAAGAGTATATTTTCTTCCTAGATTAGTAAATTTTTTATGTCTGATATGTATAATTATTGCTAGTTTATCAATATCAAGCCTCTTTGATTTTCTCCATAACTCTAATTCAGTTAACTTGACTTTTCATTTGACTTCCTATTTATATCGATGTCCAAATTTACATGTTTCTGTCTATTTACCCAGTCCCGTTGGTCCTACCGCTATTGAGTACGCCGGGCTGGGTCTTCGTGCTACACACTGCTAGCCGACTGGCCACCTGCTCCCCGTCCTCACGCCTCTTCGTGTCCCTCCTGCGCCCTCCCTGCCCGTTCAGGAAGGTGGCCTGCAAAGCGCATCTTTGTTTTTCACGTAACTAATTTCTTCCTAGTTTTTAAGTAAATAAAAACCTGGCTTCTGTAAAATGAAGGGAGCAAGTAAAGCTTGAGGAAAGGTTTCTCTTCAAGATGAAACACAACAAATTAAATAGCAGTAAGGATAAAGGGAGTGTTGCTTCTAGTGTTATTATTTCCACGAATGATAAACACAACACCTTCTAGCATGAGAGAGTTGTTTTCTCACCTGAGGTGTAAAACGAAGAAAGGAGAAAAAAAATCACAAGCTAAATTACAGCATCTGCACTTTTTCCTCTAAAATATAGCCTACAGGTGGGAATATGATTTTTATTATATGTGCTGCTGAAGCGAGCACAAGGGAATATGACTTTTTATATTAAAAGTGATTCACATATTGTTTCCTAACCAGTGACTTAGTGATGTAGTTTAATGATATTTTACTCACCTATTTCTTGCTTAATATTTGTCAAAAAATAATTTGCTGAGCACTGAATTGTTGCCAGATATTTATTATAAATTACTGGTTAAATTAAACAAGGACAATGAGAGAATGTTAAAGTCGTGCAGAGAGGTAAGCACATTAATAAGGCTGAGGAAGAAAAATGTAGGCACAACAAATATCAGGAAATGAGAAGGGCTGCACTGGGTAGATAATTCTACACCTCCACCACCATTCGCAAGGCTCTCTGTAAAGTATGTTATTAGAAATTAAATTTCATTTGCCTTTGTATATTTAATTTGAATATTCTCTTTTAACTGGTCTTTTAAGTAAATGCTTGTTTAATGCTATACTAAATGTTCTATATGCTCACTTACATTGTTTCCAATAAGAAGTTGAATTCTAATATTCTGATATTTTCCTCTCCATATCTTCAGTGCTAGTAAGGTTGAGAATCTTACAAACTTGAGAATCTTTTTTTTTTTTTTTTTGAGACAGGGTCTCGCTTTGTAGTTCAGGCTGGCCCTGAACTCACTCTGGCCCAGGCAAGCCTTGAACTCACAGCAATCCTCCTGTCTCTGCCTCCTGAATGCTGGGATTACAGGTGTGAGTCATCACACCCGGCTTTGTGGTATGCAGTACAGGATCAAACTCAGGACCTTGCATTTGCCAGGCAGATGCCTAAACCCCTGAGCTAAATCCCTGGCCCATATTATTCACATCTCTAAAAGAAGACTCATCAAAGATCTCACTGTCTTTCCACCCTGTGAGAATACAGGAAAAAGGTGACTATCTTTGAGCCAGAGAAAAGACCTTTATCATGGATGTACTATGCTGTAAGTTTAGCCTGGTGCCCTCCAGACTGTGAGAAAATAGAGTAGGCTGTTAAAACCACCAGTCTTTTGTATTTTACTATAGTAGCTTTAGCTGATTAATAGTGAGATCATTTATGGACAGTCCACTCCCTGGTGACCCTGGAGAAACAAGAAAGAGGTCATTGTTATGTCACAGGAAATCTGTACCAGTAATATTCCATGGGCATATTGTTGGGATAATTTAGAATGATTACTGTAGGCCAGAATGGAGTCCAATTCAAATGCACATTATCCAAACGGAATATGCTTGAATCCAAGTACCAAGAGCTCTGAAAATTAGCCAGAAAGAAAGGAGAAGTAAAGGATAGAGAAAAAGAGGCTCACGATTAAAATATTTGATTTCCCACGCATAGAAGTTTAAATGTCAGCTTACTATAATTGTGTAAGGTTGATCAAGTTAGTGTGTTCACTTTAGTTTTCTTATCCCTAAAAATATGATGTTAAAATACATGTCACAAGTTTTTAAAAGGAATAAACTATATTATACGCAAAATACTTAATGAGGTGTCTTTTATAGAAGTACGTTCAAAGTGCATCAGGTAAAATGTTTAATAAATTGATTTACAGTGTTGAAGATAAGCTGAATGTCATAGGTTCCTCTGACCTTTTCAGTGATACTTGTTTCAGTAACAATTAATGACAACTAATTTTGTTTTAATTTTATTTTTATTAGTACAAGTTAGTGATACATGATTACATTTCTTGTGCAGAGTTGGGGTGTGCATTTTCTTTCTTT
>PVIC010025950.1:0-24893 GCA_004025085.1 Thryonomys swinderianus
GGGCACTGTGGTATGTGGTATTGATTGTTGGTGGGCCTGAGTCTCCATGCCCAGCATTGTATGTGGTTACCGGGAATTGAACTCAGGACCTTGCATTTGCGAGGCAGGTGCCAGAACCACTGAGCTAACCCTCCAGCCTTAGAAGCCCATTCTTATATGCGGATTAACATGAACTCATTAAACTTATAGTATGAAGATGCTGGGCTCAGTGGCACTGCTTATAGTTTCAGCTGTTTGGAAGGCTGAGGTAGGAAGTTCTCAAGTTCAAGGCCAGCCCAGACAATTTAACAAGACATTGTCTTAAAAATAACTGGAAGTGTAGCTCAGTGGTAGAGCTCTCCTGGGTTTGCTCTCCACTACTATGAATTGTGGAAAGGACCAAGCTCATGAACTGCCTGATATATATATATATATATATATATATATATATATATATATATATATATATATATGTAAATAGGTATATACTATATAATACATATTACTGCAAAACAGTACAAAGAGTACAGGACTAGGAGACATGAATCTGATTTATGCTTTCAGAATAGTCTATAATTTCAAGTCTTATTTCTACTGTGAATTTACTTGTGTTAAGAACTTGAGGCCAGTCTCCTAAGTCACCAGCTGGTCACTGGTGCTTGGGCATTTCCTGTCTGCTACACTGTACCTGGGCATTGAGGAGTCAAAACTAGGGTGTCCTCAAGGACCCCAGAGAGTATCTGAAAGGCAAAAATTGCATTGCAGCATGTGAGAGATTTTAATAGTGGATGAATCCCAATAGGGTGGTGTACACCTGTAATTATAGCAGCCTAGGAGATCAAAGCAGGAGGATCACAAACTCAAAGCTAGCCTAGGTAACTTAGCAAAATATTATCTCAAAAACTGAACAAAAAGGGCCAGAGATTTAGCTCAGTGGTTCCAGTGCCTGCCCAGTAAGCGCAAGGTTCCTGATTCGATCCCCAGTAACCACATACAGCAATACCGGGCATGGTGACTCACACCCACTGGCAATCAGTACCACACACCACAGTGTTGGGTGTGGTGTGGCTCATGCCTGTAATCCTAGCATTTGGGAGGCAGAGGAGGATTGCCGAGTTTTGAGGCTTGCCTGGGCTCCACAGTGAGCTCAAAATTTTTTGTTCAGTTTTTGTTTTTGTTTTAAGACAGGGTCTGGCTTTGTAGTTCAGTCTGACCCTGAGCTCACTATGTAGCCCAGGCAATCCTTGAATTTAGCAATCCTCCTGCCTCTGCCTCCCGAGTGCTGGGATTACAGGTGTGAGCCACCATGCCCAGCATTGTGGTGTGTGGTACTGATTCCTGGTGGGCGTGAGTCACTACACCCAGTATTGTTGTGTGTGGTTACTGGATCAACCAGGGACCTTGCATTTGGCAGGCAGGCGCCAGAACCACTGAGCTAACTTTCTGGCCAACCAAAAAAAAAAAATTTTAAAAGGCATATTAGTTCAGTGATAGTGTTTCCCTTGCATGCATGAACCCTAGGATTCAATTTCCAATACTGCCAAAAGAGAAGGAAGGAATGAAAGGAATGGTAGTTCGGTACCTTGTGCATGCCTATAATCCCAGCACTCTGGGAGATTGAGGCAGGAAGATTCCAAATTCAAGTACAATCTAGGCAGCTTTGCAATTTAGCAAGAGCCTATCTAAAAATAAAAAGAGAGCTAGGGAATGTAGCTCAGTGTGGAGGTGATGGTTGTAATCCTCAGTACTGCGAAAAACAAAAAGAAATGGAGGAAGAAGCTGTTGATCATGCTGACTTGTTGGTGAAGGGATACAGAAAAGAATTTTCCCCAGAAGTGTCAGGTGGGAGTTTAGTCTTAAAAAAGGAGTTGTTGGGCTGGGCATTTAACTCAAGTGGTACCACAACTACTTTGGAAACACAAGGACCTGAGTTTGATCCCCGGTACCACAAAAAAAAAAGGAGTTGAAAAGTTATGAGCAGGGGAGTGACATGATCAGATGCATGGTTTAGGATGGGAACACCAGAAAATGTGGAGAATTTAACAGAAGTTAGAGAGCCTCTCACATGTCAGGTTCTTTCCCTGTAAATTGAGGGCATGAATATAAATTATAGGTAACTTGCCACTGTCTTCTAAATAAAAATGATAATTTTCACAAGCCCTATTCAGTTCCTGTCTCTTGTTGGTTATATTCTCTTCTTAGAAAATATGTTACTCTAGAGTGAGGTGCAGTTGGCCTATGCCTGCAATCCTAGCACTTTGGGTGACTGATCTGGGGGGACTGCAAGTTCAAATTCTGCCTGTGCAACTTAGTAAGACACTATCTCAAAATAGAAATAAAATAGGGCTGGGATGTAGACAGTACAAAGGCCCTGGGTTTAATCCCTAGTACAAAAAAAGTGACTCCAGCTTAATTTTTATGTTTGCCACATACAATTCTACTTATTCTTCTCGCTTAGTTCTGTATCGGAAAATAACTGTCACTCTGTCGTGTTAATGACATCATTTTCGGAGCCGGATTTAGGCCAGTCTTCCTCCTTGTGTACTTCTTCCTCTGAAGAAGAGCTGCCCTACCTAGAAAAAGAGTATCCCAGGAAAAGCAAAATGATGACCTATGCTAAGGAGCTCATCAGCAACATGTGGACAAACTTTTGTGTTGAAGATTATATTCAGGGGGAAGATACTGACTTCCAACGAGCTCAGAAAACAAGAAAGAAACCAAAAGAATGGGTACCCACAATTACAAAACCAGTACCTTTTAAAATGATAATTAGAGAACAGAAGAAAAAAGCAGAGGCTATGAAATCTAAGCCGGATATTGAAATAGTACATAAACTGCTCAAAAACGAAGAAGATTCAGAGTGTAAGAAGAAATTCCGAGCCAATCCAGTTCCTATGAGTGTCCTTCTTCCCCTTTATCATGAGCTAGTTAAGCAAAGTGAAGAACGGAGGAGGGCTAGGAAAGAGAAGAACAAAGAAACCCTTTTGGCCTTGCAAAAGCCATTTACATTTATTGCAAGGGAGGAACAGAAGCAAGCAGCCCGGGAAAAGCAGCTGAGAGACTTGTTTAAGTCTAAGAAGAAAACATACCGATTTAAAGCCAGACCCATACCTCGATCTGTTTATAGTTCAGCTACCAGTGACAAATTAAAAGAAGAAGAGCTCCTTAGGAACCTTAGGGGCCAACTGACAACCCAAGAGTTTTCACAGAACTCATCCCCTCTGCCTTGTAGACCAGCTCATAAACAGGGCAGGAGCCCCAAGTATCCCGAACAGGCTGGAAAATTAAGGTGTAAACACAAGGCGACGTCCCAGACTCCTGATGTTGAAGACTTTTCTGAGGAGTATAAGAAGCACTTCTCAGAGTACAAGTATCCAAAGGTCTCTGCAGTCCGCAGACCACTTAATGTTCGTGGACTTTCAAGTCAGTCTGCTGGAAGAAAGAATGTTTCGGTGGAAAAAGAAAATTGGAAAGGAACACGTTGCCCTTGTCTGCCTGCAAGGCATAAATCACCAATAAGACGTGCAAGTGCAAACCCCGTGTTTTGTGACTGCAGGCCTCCAGTACCCACAGTGTCATCCAGAGCACGGGAGCGTGCTGTCAGGTAAAATCGGGACTCGGGCTGACTGACTCACAGTGGCTAAGATAGTGAAGGTAGCTCTGTTGGTTTTATATTGGTCAATTTGAAAATACTAAGAAACTGTTGTATCTGTAACATTTTACTGTATAGTGAACATTTTACTAAGGGTATTTTTTTAAAAAAATTATGAATGTATTTCCATTTTGTAAATATTTGGGGAGAGGAAAGGTTCTTGGTTAGCTTTTATTGGATTTTACAAGTCAGATTCTTCCCAAAAGGTTGATTTTTTTCCCCCCAACCTCTGAATCATCTCATGTTAAACCTTTGTTAAACAGCATTCTCCTTGGCTTAAGGTGGATTAAGCCTTAGTTTATTGCCCTCAGGAGATCACTTGAGGAAAAGAAAATGTTGGAAGAAGAAAGAAATCGGATCTTAACTAAGCAGAAGCAAAGAATGAAAGAATTGCAGAAACTCCTGTCAACCCGAGTTAAGGCATATGACTCACATCAAAGTTTAGCTCAAACGTCTGAATCCAAAGTGAAATATCTCAGGTATCATGAAAGAGTTCAGAACATTGGTTTTCAAACTTTCTTCTTATCTCTCTTCCCCTCACTCCCTTACTCCTTCCTTCCTTGTTTCCCTACTTCCATCTTTTCTTTTGACAAGGTCTTACTCTGTAGTACAGGCTGGGCTGGGATTTGCACTGTATAGTCTAAGCTGGTCTCACATTTCTCTGCCTCAGCCTCTTGAGCAGCCGAACTTATGTGTACATCCCACCAAGTCTCTTTTTGTTTTATTACTGGATACCAAGACATGAACAGATTGAAATGGTAGTAGTATTTTGGTTTATGGGTTCAAACTTATATTCAGCATGACCAATCAGTCTGTCTAACTATCACCTTTGTGGTGCTGGCTTTAGAATCCAGGGTCTCCTGCATGCTATATACCCTATTGTTGAGCTGTATCTCCAGCCCTCTTTATATTGTTTATACAATACAGTGTCAAGAAAAATCTTGATTCACAGAGTTAAACATTTTTTAAAAGCTTTCCAGATAATCTCAACCCTAGATTGAAACCAGGGCTTTGAGCATACTAACCCCATTCACTGCATTGAGCTACACCCCTAGCCCATAATATTTTTTCAGAAAACAGATATATCAAAGAGTTTTACTCCAGATATGATAAAATATGATCACAAAAATCAACACATTTTGGTTAATTAGCACCAATTATGGTGATATGTTAGCATGTTTGTCAATGTTGAGTTATGTTTGTTGCTTTTTAAATTTCTTTTTCAGTGCTGAGGATTGAACCCAGGGCTTTCATCTTTAGCTACATCCCAGCCCTTTAAAAAATTTTGTTTTTTTGTTTGAGACAGGGTCTCACTGTTTAGTTCAGATCGGCTTTGAACTCACTGTGTACTCCAGGCTGGCATTAACCTCCCAGTGATCTTCCTGCCTCAGCCTCTTGAGTGCTGGGATTATTGGTGTGCACCATCACCCCCAGCATACACTTCTTATTTTGAGACAGGATCTTACTATGTCACTGAATTGCACAAATTGAGCTCAAATTTACATTCTTACTGCCTCAGACTTCCACAATGCTGGGATTACAGGCATATACCACGTTAAAAATTCAATATTAAAAGTAAAAGTATCGGGCCAGAGATTTAGCTCAGTGGTTCTGGCGTCTGCCTAGCAAGCACAAGGTCCTGAGTTTGATCCCTAGTAACCACATACACCAATACTGGGCATGGTGACTCACGCCCACCAGCAATCAATACCACACACCTCAGTGCCTGTAATTGCAGCACTTGGGAAGCAGAGGCAGGAGGATTGTGAGTTCAAGGCTTGCCTGGGCTACATAGTGAGCTCAGGGCCAGCCTCAACTACAAAGCGAGACCCTGTCTCAAAAAAAAAAAAAATCTATACAACACCTAGAACTCCTTCACAGAATACTAGAATTCTGGAGTACAGAGTTTGAAAACCAGTGTTCCATATATTCCACATGAAAATATTTATGTTTAAGTAAGAAAATATCTCCCCACAACTGGGTAAGTAGTGATTTACTAATTTTTAAATTGATTTATGAGAACCAAAACGATATATATATATATAAATGCTTTTAATTACAATGAATATATATTTATATTGTAGAATTAATTTACTGATAGGAACTTAATTTTGTGAACAGGAACAAAACAAAAATTTCTTTAGATACTATTTATATATAAGAAGTAAAAGTTTGAGCCGGAGGGTTAGCTCAGTAGTTCCGGCGCCTGTCTCGCAAGGCACAAGATCCTGAGTTCGATCCCCGGCAACCACTTACAATGCTGGGCGTGGAGACTCATGCCCACCAACAATCAATACCGCATACCACAGTGCCAGGTGTGGTGACTCATGCCCATAATCCCAGCACTCGGGAGGCAGAGACAGGAGGATTGCGGAGTTCGAGGCTTGCCTGGGCTACATAGTGAGCTCAGTGCCAGCCTGAACTACAAAGCGAAACCCTGTCTCAAAAAAAAAAGAAGTAAAAGTTTTTCTCATAGCAACAACTTGTTTATGATTAACATAATTATAATTTTAAGTATAATTATTTTCAGTAGGCTATGAAGTATTGTTTTGGTTATTTTAATATTTCTTACATAGAGAAATGCAACATAATTTAATCAGTCTAGAATAATGCCCAAAGAGTAGATGCACTTGGAGTAGATTTCCATACTTTTCATTCCTGTCCCTCCAAGTGTTACATTCCCCTGCTCTCCATTTGTCTCTGACCTGCTCTCATTTAATTAACTTCCACTGACCTTCAGGAAATCTTATTTATGGGAAAGAACAAGAACAAGATCCTATTTTCAGAAGAAAGTCTTTAAAGATAAGAATCTAATTTGGATCAAATATTCTTGGTTTTGTTCCTTATAAATGAGATACGAGAACATTCATTCATCTCTTCAGGCCAGTTTTGAAGTTTCTAAGTACATTAGGCCTTGAAGATTTGGAAGTCAAAGTATGCATACTATACTGGCAAAAAACCAGGTGCTCTCAGAACCTGGCGTTCTTACTCTGTATTCTATGAGAAATGATTGATTTTAAAAAAGAGCCAGGCGTGGTGGCTCACACCTGTAATCCCAGCACTCAGGAGGCAGGAAGATTGCTGAGTTCGAGGCTTGCCTGGGCTACATAGAGAGCTCAGGGCCAGCCTGAACTACAAAGTGTGACCCTGTCTCAAAAAAAAAAAAAAAAAGAAAGAAAGAAATGCTTATAGCTTCTGATTTGTCTTCTAAGCAAAATGTTGTATATTATATTTATTTTCTTAGATAACCTTTTACAAGTCCACTTCTTTTATCTGATTTTAGAAAGAGTGAAAAGGAAAGGATGAAAGAATACCGACGAGAACTAGAAGAAAGAGAAGAAAAATTAAAAATGAGGCCACTACTATTTGAAAAAGTTTCTCAGGTTGTGTTTATTGGAATTTAAAACCTATTGTCAGCCTTGACTTGTTTTAACATCTTTAGTGCCCAGATTTACAGTTCAGTTTTCTTGTGTGTCATATAATTATTGAGACATATTCATGTCTCTGACAGCTTCATCCAGTCACCCAAGGAAGTGATGTTTCCTAAAATTTCAGTGTGAGTCTTTGTGATGAAGCACATAAGCTTGATAAGGAACATGCTGATAATTCAGTTTTCAAAATACTAGTTTCACAACCTGTTTTTAATGGCTGGTCTTTAGCAATTTGGTTATATATTAAAGTGAAGCTTCATGAAATGATTTGGAGATCTTTAGGTTTTTTTTAATTTTGTAATTTTTTTTTTTTAGTTTTTTGAGACAGGTTCTCACTTTGTAGTTCAGGTTGGCCCTGAACTCACTATGTAGCCCAGGTTACCCTCAAACTCACAGCAATCCTCCTTCCTCTGCCTCCCAAGTACTGGCATTATAGCCATGAGCCACCATGCCTGGCGTTCAAAATCAGGACCTTGTGCTTGCCTGGCAAATGCCAGAACCACTGAGCTAAATCCCCAGCCCTGGAGGTTTTTAAAGAATTAAAAAATGATAAAAATAACTAAATGAATGAGAGTTATTTCTGCCAATTAAAAAAGTAAATTTTCCTTATGTATAATTACTAAAAATACTTCCTTGTTATAGAAAATCAAACTGATCTTATAGACAGTGAATCCTGATTTTTTAAAATTTAGACTCATTTTTACAATGTTTCCCTTAAGAGAGATTTATCAATTTCAGTTCATGCTCTCCTTTGATCCTGTAAGTGACGCGTTTGTATGGATGACAGTGCTTAACAATAGAATATCACTGGCAGGTACAGCCAATATGAGTAAATTTCAGGCTGCAGTTGTTGGACAGTAGATAGCTGCAGCACTGGCTCTGACACACAAGTGTAGCTGTAGACGACGGTTCTTGTCAGTGACTCCTCAGGGTGAGTCTACGGTACGGCCTCACAAAGTTATGTCATCTTCCACCTGTTCAGATATAATTTTATGTAAAGGCTTTCCCTTTTAAGAAGGGAGTTTTTAAACATCTCAGTTTCAACTTTTAGGGAAGAAATTATTTTTTTTAACCAATAAAAACACAATTTACTTATGAGATTTTAGGATACAGAGGTTTTAACTGAATTTCAACTGTTAAATACCATGGGGAAGAAATGATCTTAAACTTTTTTTTGGTACTAAGGAATGCACTCAGGGCTTTGCACTTGTGAGTAGGCACCAAACCACTGAGCTAAAACCCCAGCCCTACTCTGCTATGTTATGTAGCATAAAGTGATTAACTTTTAGCTCAGAGAAACTATTTCTGTCTCCAATCTGCAGACTCTTCAACACGTGCTCCACTCCCCCACAGTACCGAGGATTAAAGCCAGGGCCTGACACATGCTGTGCCCATGGTCTGTCACTGAGTTACATCTCCAGCCTTCTTTATTTGATAGTATTTTTTCTCCCAAATGAGTTGGTCAGAAATACCTGTCAAATGTTTTGTTAAGTAATCTTGGCTGCTGGTAAAATGCAAGAGAAACAAATATTAATTCCTACCCGAGTTAGAATTTGACTAGTCTTTCTGCCTTCAGTTTTGCAAAGCCACCCTTGCGACTGCTATTCTTCTGCCAAATTGTTAACCTGGGTAGGGAATTAGTAACTCTAGTAACAGTGACAGTCTTCCATTCTCACTGATTTCATTCCTTCTCATTGTCACTAAATGGTATCAAAGGGCTTGTTATTAACTTCTCCAAACCATGCTGTAAGGAACAGATGAAGAATCTAAAGTTCAAAGAAAGTGTTTATACTTAGTAATGGTAGAACTAGTAGTGGAACCCGAGTTGATCTGCTTCCATTCACTTAACTCTAAGCTCTCCTAAGTTTAGAGTTAATTAAAGATCAATTCACAGGCCTTCCCACAGTAAGATATAGAATCCTCCATAGTCCCTACTGATCTGTCTCTCACTGTACACTTCCTGTCCACGTTATGTTTCACACATGTACACCCTTTACAGGTTCCACCATACCACTAAACTACACTTTGAAACTTGAAGGCTTTGTGTTGTTCTCTAAACACCCTTGGAGTCTTATTTTTACCTTATTCCTACTCATCAAAGTCAGTGTCATACAGTTAGAAACAATGGAACTGAGGAAGTCACTTCCTTCCGTTTTTGTTTTGTTTTGTTTTGTTTTTGAGACAGGGTCTTGCTTTGTAGTGCAGGCTGGCCCTGAGCTCACTATGTAGCCCAGGCAAGCCTCAAACTCAGCAATCCTCCTGCCTCTGCTCTCAAGTGCTGGGATACAGGCATGAGCCACCATGCCTGGTTCCTGGTTGTTTGTTTGTTTATTTGTTTGTTTTTTCGGTACCAGGGATTGAACTCAGGCCCTTGTGCATTTGAGGTAGGCATGGTACCACTTGAGCTAAATCCCTGGCCCCACACATTTCATTTCAAACAGCACCATGTGGCCATTGGTCCTTCACTGTCCTAGGAGAGATAGAAAATAAAATGACAAAACCAGATCTCTGGTCCTCTAGGCGAGAGCACATGTGTATTAGATCTCCTAGCCTGACCTTCAGTCACCTTTACCTTACTCCCACCTAATTTCATACATGCAGTTAAGATCAGAGTGAATTCTGGGACAAGCTTGCATGTTGAGATCCCTTGAGATGACCCTTCATTCCTGTCGATCACACCTAGAGGTTTAGGGCAGGCACCCAGGCAGAGGTACGTATCCCTTAGTCCAAACGCCTGATCTGATGGGGGCTGTTATTACTTCTGTGTGCTGTGCTCTATGTGCTTTTGCCATTTTTCCATCTGTGCCTTATCTTTTGTCCACACACACTTACCCTGAGCACAGCCTCTGGTGATCTTCAATAAATGTAGCTGCTTCCCACCTGCTACTGGGTGTGCACTTAGTGTACACTTTGTTCATTGTACACAAAAGCCGGGACTAACCTGCTCATTATGCAGTATCGAGTGTACGGTCACTTCTTGCATTATTTCCTCAGGCAGAGTTGGGTGCCCTTTCCTCCGTGTTCTCTTAGGAGTCTGTGCACACATCTTTGCACAGCCACATTGTTGGAAATTATCTGTGTAATGGTTCTTCATCCCTTTTAGGTAATTCATTTCATGGGTGGTAGACAAATCTTTGTATTCACAGTAACTGGCCCCTAAAACAATATGTGGCATGATGGAGATGTTTATAGCCATTTGTTGACCCAAAACTCTGTAGTTATGATCACATTAGATAAACAAGGACCCTACATTTTCCTTCTGGGGCCAACTGGGGCTGAGTGCTCCCCTGACAAGCTAGTGATGAGTTAGCCCTCATGAGCTGCTTTGTTGTGCTGTGGATACCCACTGTTTCTAAGCACCACAGCCAACATGATCAAATAAATGGCATATACGGGCATGGTGGCTCACGCCTGTAATCCCAGCACTCGGGAGGCAGAGGCAGGAGGATTGCTGAGTTCGAGGCTTGCCTGGGCTACATAGTGAGCTCAGAGCCAGACTGAACTACAAAGTGAGACCCTGTCTCAAAAAAAAAAAGGCTCTTCAAATAAATGGCATATATAAAATTATGACACAAATTTCAAATGTTGAAAAGTATACATTAGTTTTATAACTGATATTTCTTCTCCCACTTTGGGCACTCATATATGATGTTCCCTTCACCCAAAACACTTTTCTCTCTCCATTCTGTCCCTAAATCCCATGAGAGCTGTTATAAGGTAAGTATTCTGTTATTGTTAAATAAATGAAAGATTTACTACAAACTAACTTTCTAATGATAAAAATATGTTTTCCCTTCAAACTCTCATCCTTACTTTTTTTCTGTTTCTGTAAGAAACAAAGGTAATCCATTGATAGCAGAAGAAAAAAAACCCATACAACTATGTTAATTGTGCCTTTTTCTTCATAATCTTTACAGTTCTTTTACATGATGAAATGCATGGAAGAAGTACTTCTTACGGTTAGAAGTAATACACAGTGTTTCACTTGATTTAAAATATTCAGTGATAATTCTGTGTACCAACTGGTTGTAGTCACCTTGGTTTTTTTGTTTGTTTCTTTGTTTCTTTGTTTTTGAAGCAGGGTCTCACTTTGTAGTTGAGGCTGGCCCTGAGGTCACTGTGTAGCCCACACAAGCCTCAAACTCAGCAATCCTCCTGCCTCTGCCTCCCAAGCACTGGGATTACAGGCGTGACCCACCATGCCCAGCAATGTAGTGTGTGGTACTGATTGCTGGTGGGCGTGAGTCACCACGCCCAGCATTGTTGAATGTGTTTACCAAGGATTGAACCAGGGACCTTTCCACTTGCAGGGACTGGAACCACTGAGCTAAATCTCCAACCCCGTCTGACAGTTTCTTAATATTTGAGTTAGACTGGATGCCATCCTACACCCTTTGCAGCATGGGATGCTATTGGTCCATTGGAATGGTGCCACTCTCTAGATGGAAGTCCAGAGGGCAACTCTTGGCCCAATATTAACTAGTTCACACTCACCTATAGAAGCTAAAAACATACAAAAGCTGGGGAACTAGTGTGACCATAGTCACTTTGTAGCTGCATAGAGCCTGTGGTCTCGGGAACTTTGATGCTTTCAGCTTGATACAACTGTGGTTTTTCTTTTATTTTTTATTTTTTATTTTTTTAGGTTTTTTTTTTGTACCAGTGATCAAACTTTGGACTTTGTATTTGCAAAGCAGGCACCATAATCACTAAGGCCCATCAACTTGATACAACTATGAATAGGTTTTCACAGCTCCAGCAGATCTTCACACTAAGAGGTAACATTCCAGGGCTGGGGATATAGCTCAGCAGCACTGAGCGTGCCTGGCAGACACAAGGTGCTGAGTTCAAATTCCCAGTACAAAAAAGGAAAAAAAAATTCCAGAGATTAACACCCACTTCTAAATCCACATCCTTTTTGCTATATCTTTTGCTTCCTCAATGGAGTAAAGATAGCAAATTGGTGATTTTATTATCTTTGATGGATTTGGGACATGGTTTATAAAGAATAACAATTATACTAGACACATAAAAAGAAATCCACCATCACATGATCTTATTTTCTTAATTATGTTTTCTGGTACCTCATATAGTCCTAAAAGTATATACAACCTACATACAATGTAAAGAAAAATAATTACAGGTCAATCTTGTGGCCGCCCCTCAGGGTAGCAAGTAGAGCTAGTGTACTAGCACTCCAGAAACCCCTTGTGTACCACTCACAGGTCAGCCCGCTGCTTCGTCCCTAGAGGTGAACACCATTCTTATTTGTTTATTTATTTGTTGGGTTTTTTTTTTTTTTTTGCTTTTTTGGAGACAGGGTCTCACTTTGTAGTTCAGGCTGGCCCTGAGCTCACTATGGTGCCCAGGTAAGCCGCCACGAACTCAGCAATCCTCCTGTCTCTGCCTCCCAAGTGCTGGGATTACAGGCGTGAGCCACCACGCCCAGCATTATATGTGGTAACCGGGGATCGAACTCAGGTCCTTGCGCTTGCAAGGCAGGCACCGGAACCACTGAGCTAACCCTCCGGCCCTTGTTGGTTATTTTTGCAGTGCTGGGGATTGCAAAGCCTCATGCATGCCAGGCAAGTGCTCTACCACTGAGCTATATCCCTAGCCCTCCCATTCTGATTTTCTTTTTTACCTTTTTTGAGACAGGGTCTTGCTTTGTAGCTCAGGCTGGCCCTGAGCTCACTATGGAGCCCAGGCAAGCCTCGAACTCACAGCAGTCCTCCTGTTTCTGCTTCTGGAGTGCTGGTATTACACCTGGCACTGTGGTATGTAGTTACTGGGGACTGAACTTGGGACCTTGTACTTTGTGAGGCACACTCAGAAACCACTGAGCTAAATCCCCAGCCCCCCATTTGATTTTTTTTTTTTTTTTTTTTTTTGGAGACAGGGTCTCACTTTGTAGTTCAGGCTGGCACTGAGCTCACTATGGTGCCCAGGCAAGCCGCCGCGAACTCAGCAATCCTACTGTCTCTGCCTCCCGAGTGCTGGGATTACAGGTGTGAGCCACCACGTCCGGCATTGTGGTATGCGGTGTTGATTGTTGGTGGGCGTGTCTCCACGTCCAGCATTATATGTGGTTACCGGGGACCAAACTCAGGTCCTTTGCGCTTGCGAGGCAGGCGCCGGAACCACTGAGCTAACCCTCCGGACCCTCATTCTGATTTTTAAGCTAAGCAATTTCTTGTTTTTCCATGCAGTTTCACACAAAAAAATATTCATAACAATATGAGTTTTTCCTGTCCCAGATTTTAGGTAAGTGAATCCCACTAGTTGCACTCTTGTGGTTTCCTCTTTGCTTGCCTTTTTTGAATGCTATCTGTCAATGATTGGTAGATAACTGTACTTCACTTTCATTTTAGGTTACTACTCTGAATATTCTTGTACATATCTCCTAGGGTACATATGTAGTTTTCCTAGGTTTCTACCTAGAATTACCACTGTAAGTCATAGCATGATGTATATTTCAGTCGTTTTTGATTGCCAAACTTAATTTTCACTGGAGCTTTTAAACCCATACATTTTTATGAAAATTTAAAGTCTTTGTTCTCATCTAAAAAGATTTGTCTTTCCTATAGAAAAATGCAAGGATGGCAGCAGAAAAGCATTATTCTAACAAACTAAAAGCGCTAGGAATATCTGATGAGTTTGTTTCAAAGAAAGGCAAAAGTGGAAAAGTATTTGAGTCCTTCAGCAATGAAGAGATGAGAAGATTCACTGCAGATAAAGAAAGGTAACATATGTAAGATGTCTCAGTGGCTAATATTAGAAAAATTCTTGCCGGCAGCAAACCATACTGATCTTATCTCTTATTTGAAAGAAAAACAAAAAAGCATTTACCTAAGGGTAAACATACACACTGTTATAAAACATACTGATATTTATGTGTGACACAAAATATTACATGGTGATGAAGTATTCTGCTTTTAAAAATAGACTAGATTTCTGGCTGACATGAATAATGAAAATAGTAGCATGATTTCAAGTTTAAGGAGTCAATCACTCAGGTTTTGAAATGAACTAATTCTCAGAAGAATACTTAACTTCCCAACTGAAACTTTATTCATAAAGTTTTCTTTGACAATAACTTGGAACCTGAGGAAGACTGGCTACATGATGGTGTCCATCACAAAGGGTTTGTATGCCTTTAAACCAATTCATTTTTCCTTTGAAAGATTGATTAATTTCTTCCTCCAGCTTTAATGAAGAAGAAAAAGTGAAAGAGAGAGAGAATGGGGAAGAAAATTATTTTATTGATAGCAACAGTCAAGCCTCTTGCAAGGATGAAGATGAAGATGAAGATGATGCCGAGAGTGGAGAAGAAGTATCTGCTGAAGACTAGAGCTGCGTCAGGGGGGCCTCCTCTCGCGCCCTGACTGTACTTGCAATGTGGGGACCTCCGTGGGCACCCCCGGTGTGTGTGGCACTGATGAACAAAGACATTACAGCTGAAGAAGGCTGTATCTAGACAAGTGGTGGTTTGCTCAATTAGAGTCAGGCTCCCCCTGATTTTCGGCTTTTAAAAATCATGACATACGGTCTGTCCTCTGTGATGATCTTGTATTTTTAAAGTATTTGAAGAACAAGGTTTGAGAATCACAGCTGTCACAAACTGATTAGTTTTTTTAAAAAAAGTATTCTATTTGGTGGGGGAAAATATTCTGTTTGGTGTTTGAGAACTGAGAAGCAAGCCAGGCACGACAGGGAGGCCTGTGACAATCCCTGCACCTGAAAGACAGGCCAGAGGATTGCTGCGAGTTGAAGGCAGCCTGAGCTTCGTAACTGCACAGCGAGACCCTGTCTCTAACCACGCAACTGTCTACGCACTAGAAAACCAAACAAGTGAAAAAAAAAATTGAGATAGAAATATTTGTCCTCTGGCAATTTATTTTAAAATAGATTTCTAGAAAACATGAATCAATAAAGATTTAAAATGGTACTGTTTGCTGTTCTTTTTCTTTGTAATACATTTCACAAAATGAATCCATAAACTTGACCTGCTATTTTAAGTTTCTTATCAGAGCCCATTTTTATACGATACAGTGATACCTCAGTTCACAAGTTTAATTCATTCCCCAATTCTGGGGGCGATGACTGCGTTTTTGTTTCTGCGGGAAAAACGACCAGACTTGTGTTTGTCACGTGATGCGGAGTTTGTGAATAGAAGCAGAATTTTGCCAAATGCTCCCATTCACCAGCTGAATTGTTTGTGAACGGAAGTGTTCAGGAACTGAACCATTACTGTATTTAAATGTGGAAAATAGGTACCAACTCACACTAAGTTCCTTGCTAAAAATTTGTGTAGCTCTATCATCACTTTTTCCATTTAGATTATTTCAGGTGTGGGGGATTGTGTCAGGACCTTGTGTCTGTGTATCTGCCCTTTCACTGAGCCACACCTTCAATTTTCGCAACTTTTTTTTTTTTGAGACAGGGTCTTGCCTTATAGTTCAGCCTGGCCCACCCTGACCTCACTATGTAGCCCAGGCAAGCTTCAAACTCAGCAATCCTGCCTCTGTCTCCCGAGTTCTGGGATTACAAGTGTGAGTCACCACTCCCAGCACTGTGGTATGTGGTATTGATTGCTGGTGGGTGTGAGTCACCACCATGCCTAGCACTGTATGTGGTTACCCGGGATCAAACTCAGGACCTTGTGATTGTGAGGCAGGTGCTGGAACCACTGAGCTAAATCTCTGGCCCATTCATTAAATTTTTTAATGCACACTCATTTGTGCTCAACTTTTTACGCACTTGCAAATTCACTATGCAGTGATGTTAATTTTAGGAGTGACTTTTTTTTTTTTTTGAGACAGGGTCTCACTTTGTAATTCAGGCTGGCTCTGAGCTCACTGTGTAGCCCAGGCAAGCCTTGAATTCAGCAGTGCTCCTGCCTCTGCCTCCTGAGTGCTGGGATTACAGGCCTGAGCCACCACGCCTGGTACTGTGGTATGTGGTATTGATGGCTGGTGGGCATGATTCACCATGCCCAGAATTGTATGCGGTTACCGGGATCGAATTTAGGAGTCACTTTTTAAAGCAAATTTTTATTTTAAAAAGTAAAAAATGTCACAGGGTAAAATGTTCTAAAAGCAATCATCCTTTAAAAAGGATGAACTAGGGCTAGAGATTTAGCTCAGTGGTTCCAGTGCCTGCCTGGCAAGCGCAAGGTCCCTGGTTAAATCCCCAGTAACCACATACAACAATACCAGGCATGGTGACATGCCCACCAGCAATCAGCACTGCATACCACAATGCCGGGAGTGTTGGCTCATGCCTGTAATTCCAGCACTAGGGAGACAGAGGCAGGAGGATTGCTGAGTTTGAGGCTTGACTGGACTACATAGTGAGCATAGGGCCAGCCTGAACTACAATGTGAGGAAGAAAAAAAAGGATGAACTAATAAGGGTGTATGTAATAGAGTGTTTCATGACAAGTAATTTGTGCCTTAACTGTGAAGGTGTTTTTTCTCATTTAGGGTAAATATAATTCTTCAATGATACTTTTTCCCCCCTACAGTTTATGTTAAACTACATGTCACTGAATTAGATTGTGTTATGGTGTGTGTCTAGGTGTTCCCTGAAAGCCTCATGCAGTCATAGGTGGGGCTTTTTCAGAGGTGGCTCAGTCTGGAGTGTGTGCTGCTAGGGTTACAGGTGTGTGATTACTAAATAAATTCACTGATTGCTTTGGCACCATCTTTATCCTCATACCCTAGATAAAGTATAAAAGGGGCAGAAAAAAGCTGCCAAGGTCCCTCGCTTGCTTTGCTATCTTGTGCTGACAATGAACCATTTCTCCCCTGTGATGCCCCTCTGCATCCACCCTGCCTGGAGCCAACCACCTGTGGACTGGAACTTCTATGAACTAGGAGCCAAATAAATCTTTCCTCCCTTAACTTTGGGTGTTGGGTATTCTGTGTCAGCAGCAGATTGTAAACTCTTAGGGACTTTGCATCATTTAAAAAATTCATCTTTATACAGTGATACTTCATAACTCTTGGTTCACAAGCAGAAATGTTTGGCAAAATTTTGTTTTTCTTCATGAACTCTGTACCAGGTGACAACTAATTATGGCCATCTTTCCCACAAAAACACAAATGTGGTCCTCTTTTCTAGAATTGTGGAACAAATTCAGTTTGAAAATGGAGTTGCCACTGTATTCCCTTAATCATTACCATAGGATTGTGCATATGTAAATTAGGGTTTGAATGAGTGAATAGATAAATATGATTTTGGGCTGGGGATTTGGCTCAAGTGGTACCACAGCAACCTTGGATACACAAGGGCCCAAGTTCGATCCACAGTACCACAAAAATAAATAATAATAATAAGAAGATAAATATTATTTTAATTATACTTGCAATTACTTCAAAATGAGCTCACAAGGATTTCAAAACATTTCCCTTCCTACCAGGTATGTTGGAACATACCTATAATGCCAGGAGGCTGAGGCAGGAGTATTGCTTCCAGTTGAGGCCAGCCTGAACTATGTAGCAAGATGTTTCTCAAAAACAAAACAAAACGTTTCCAACTTATTGAGAACTTGTGAAACACAATCTGCAAATTGTTATATTGTTCCAAGGACTCTCTCCATATTCTGTCCCTTCTCAGTGTCATGAGGGAGATTGGGTTCTGACCGTAAAAGACTTGGCTTCAGGACAAGTCTTCAATTTTCTTATCCTTTAAAAATAGGGATATTATCTATCTTTGGCAGTTGTCGGAAGGCTTGGACGAAATCATATTTGGAAAAACTCTTTGCACAATATGATATGATAGTGTCAGAGGACAGAATATACTCAAGAAACCTTTTGGGTGGGGGAAGCAATTGGATCCAGGTGACAGCACAGTGTCCTAGGCACACACACACACACACACACACACACACACACACACACACACACACTGAGCTATCTGCCCAGCCTCTTTTTTTTTTTTTTTTTTTTTGAGACAGGATTTTACTATGCAACAAAAGCTGATCCTGAACTCATTATGTAGCCCAGGCTGGCCTCAAACTTGCAGCAGTCCTCCTGCCTCAGCCTCCTGAGTGTTGAGATACTAGGTATGCTCATTGTTATTATATATCCGTCACTGCTTTTTAGAACATTTTACTGGATCAATATAAACCGTAGATTCGTACTGCTAAGTCCAAGTCAAATCTAGCATCAGAGTCCTTTACCTTTCTCTCATTGTGTATTTGTATCTCTTTTTCTCCACAGTGGGAACCCTAGTTTCCTGTAACATCAATACATTTACTCATATATATGTTTCCCATGTATTATATATATAAACTTCAGAATTACTACATCAATACTACTTCTTTGTTTGCCTGTTTGAGACAGGATTTGCTGTTACCTGGGCCGGCCCCTAATTCCTGGGCTTAGTCTCCCTGATAGGTGGGGCTCAAGACTGTGCTGCTGCACCTGGGTTACCAGTACTGCCACCAGCAACAAACTACAGAGTAAACTAAAGGAGCTGTTTTCTTTTTTAGTCCTTAGAACAGACTCCACTAAACGTGTACAGTAACTTTGGTATTCAAAACCTTAAATCTAGAAAATTATAGAATGTGTAAGAAAGATGTCTCGGGAAGGGATGTAGCCCAGTGGCAGAGAGCTTGCCAACCATGTGTGAGACCCTAGGTTTGATCCTATATAAAAGCCACCAGGAGAAATTAATGGAAACGTTTGTTTTCTTTACTGAGGATTGAATCCAGGACCTGCTCACTGAGTTATATTTTCAGCCTTTTCTTTTATTTTTTTCCCCCTTTTGTGAGATGAAGTTTGTTAAGTTGCTAAGGTGTCCAGGCTGGATTCAAACTTGAAATCCTCCCACTTAAGGCTTCCAGAGACAGGAAGACAGGCTTTCACCACTCTGCTTTGGCTGAAGAACTTTTCTGGTTTTAAAGTATCCTGTGGTGTATCCTGTGGTGCGAGTCTGTAATCCCAACGGCTTGGGAGGTTGAGACAGAACTGACTGCAAATTTAAGGCCAGCAGGGGCAGAGTAGCCTGACTGTGTCCTGTACCTCAAAATAGAAAAAATTTAAAAGCCGGGAATGTACTTAGTTGTAGAACATTTGCCTTGTATGCATAAGGCCATGAATTCAAGTTCTCCCAAAAATGGGCATATATGAAATATATAATATTATACAAAATATATGATTATATTCTGTAATATATAAAATCTCTGCTATAACCTACTGGTCTAGGTCTGTACCCTATGGAAGGAACCACACATTTCACCACACCTGCCGCCGTCTGCACACCCTCAGAGCTGTCACCTCCTGTGGAACTTGCCCTTCACAGGGCTCTTGGACTTTGGGCCTCTGACTTCCTCATCTCCAGCCCCTCCTCCTCCACCTACCTCAGCTCAACAACAGCTGAGTGATTCCAAAATCACTCGCTTGAAATCCACATTTTGACTGCAGTGCTAATGGTTCCAACCTTGATGCTGTTTTTTTTTCTGTTTACATTGTCCCAAATGTTTTTAAACTCTAGATTTA
Source organism: Thryonomys swinderianus (assembly GCA_004025085.1). Taxonomy (NCBI): domain Eukaryota; kingdom Metazoa; phylum Chordata; class Mammalia; order Rodentia; family Thryonomyidae; genus Thryonomys; species Thryonomys swinderianus. The sequence continues at coordinate 19,568 of PVIC010025950.1, forward strand.
CTTAACTCTAGATTTACACTTTACTTGTTTTCTTGCTTTTTTTTTTTGTTTGGCTTTTGTCCTTGTAGCTTTAAACATGCCTTGCTCCTTCACTGTCATCTTGGTAGTTTCCGGAGGAGATTTCCTCCTTCTGTGATATTTTATCTTCCCAGCTTTCTGACTCTTCTCCAGCAGCTTCTACTCGTGGCCCTCTAAGCCTTCAGGAGGCTCCATCCCTCAGATTCTTTCATCTGCTCAGGTGACGCTGTCCTTTCCTCAAGCATCTATAGTTGGAAATTCTCAGTTGCATCTCTTTCGATCTCAGACAACTCTCTGAGCTTTACCTTTAAGGACAAAGACACCTCAGTGCAACGGGCTCCAACCCAGGCTTCAGTTGTACTGCTGCCTCATTAAGCGGGACTGTCGACTTCCTGTGTGCTCAAGCCAGATACCTGGGAGTTGTCATTCCTGGTTCCAGCTTCCTCCCTTGTCCAAGTCCTACTGTGAATCCCTTGGAGTACCGCAGGAATACTGTAGGGTGGGTCACCGCCACCTGTCACCTGGGTCTGTGGGATTCAGCCTTGTGTGATGAAAGAAGGAATTTGAACACGCACCTCCAGTGTATTCTTATCATATATTTAATATAGCTATTATATTTTATATTTCAGGAATATTCACTTACATCATTTTACCTAATGTTTATGTTTTATCTACTGTTTATGATCTATGTCAGTTCCTATGCTAATATGCATACTGTAAAACATTTATAAAAATTTATCTAAAATATTAGATTATCTTAAAAGTAATCTTAGAAACATAGTAAGTATATAAAAGTATTTGCTCGATGAAAGGAAAGAAGGTGAATGCTGCTTTATTTTTGAAGCACTCTTGTGATGTAGCAAAGTGGACACTTAGTTCCAAACTGAGTGTGTGTTTTGGTGCTGGCCTTCAGTATTGTCACTCTGACGAGGAAGCTCTCTGATCTGGTTCCCATACATGGTGATGACAGAGAATGTACGTCTTCGGTAGTCTTACTGATGATTTTGGCTCATGCCGCAGTCAAGCTTGATGAGATCACCACTGTTTTTGACATGTAATGTGTTTTACCATCAGGAGAGGCACACTGGCATTTTCTTGTTCCCTGGAGCTTGTGTTATGGTTCAGCTTGGTCTGAGGCTTCTCTGCTGAATCTTCGTTTCAAGCCCCTGCTCATCTTGTGGGGACGGGTTTGGGGAAGCTACCAGCAGACTGTGAAGCTGCCTGAGGCGCCAGGCCGAGCTCCACAGGGATGAAAACACAGTATAGCATTCGAGTTGTCCACAGAGGGAGCCAGTGATGAGACAGATTAAATGTCAGTAAAGCTTTATTTCTTCATTGATAAAGTTGGTAGAAAGTTTCTAGTAGCGCTTCCTTCTGCACTGAATGTGACAACTTGCCTGCCTGCAGCCACTGTGGCAGCTGGACTGTGGTTGCCAAGGGAAGTAGGGCAGAGAATGAGAGGTCAGTTGTTCCAGTCACTGCTGATGCATTCGGCTTCCAGGAGAGAGTGTAGAGGCGGTGTGAAGCAGAACCCGCAGCCACCACTAACCCCGGGTAAGGGGTAAGGAGAAGCCTTTGCCATCAGTCAAGGTCAGGGCTTGGAAATGTGACCCAGGCAGAGGGAAGGGAGAATGTAAAGTAAGAAGGTAGGAACATGGATTAATAGGAATAAGATTTCTTTGTGTGAGATCTTGGTTTCTGGGGAAAGTGCACTAATCCCAGGATCCAGAGTCTTGCCCTCCTCTGAGGAAGGAGATGAGGGAAGCAAGAGAGACTGGAACTTACCATGCCTCTCTGCAGAGCCAGTAGGAGCTGCCTTAAGGTTCAAGAAAAATCATGATTTTTCTTTTGTGTGTGTGTGCATTTTTGTTTTATTTTTTTGAGACAAGGTCTCACTGTGTGGTTCAGGCTGATTTTGAACTCCCTGAGTTCAGGCAAACTCATGGTGATTTTCCTGTCTCAGTCTCCCAAATGCTGGGATTACAGCCATATGCCACCACACTGGCAAAAATGTCAATGATTTTCAATAGAAGCCTGAGAGTATGATGTTTGCAAGACACACAAAAGAAGGGGCCAGTGTACTGTTTTTGTTGGGAGAACTGGTTTGCCTTGGGTAAAAGGAAGTGTAGTGGAAAAGAAGGCACAGATAGGAATGGTTCAAAGAGATGAGGTTAAGGAGAGAAGGGTTGGGAGAGGACCAGCCTTCGTGTACATCCTCGCCTTTGAGTGTGTAAGAGCAGGATCCAAGGCCTGATTTTCTGCTTCCTGCTTGGCTCAGAAAAGAACATTAAAACTTCACCAGGGCTCTCTGTGTTTTGTTCCCAGTAAGCAGGTAATGCACAGACACTTGCCAACATGCCTTATTTAAACCTAATTTAGTTCTTCCTCTTAAAAAAAAAAAAGTGTGTGTGTGTGTGTGTGTGTGTGTGTGTGTGTGTGTGTGTGTGAGAATGATGGAATTTTCAGGACGGCTTGACACCTGGAGAGCAATGAAAGATGATTCAGTTGCCCTATCTTGTCTACATAAAGGACATTATATACTGTTCAAATATTACCACTTGCTGGGGGCATAAGGGGAAGGGTCTATACACAGGGGAAGACCTTACTGAGTTTTCTGTCTGATCCAGACTAGAAAGAGTTAAAACTCTATAAGAAAACAAGAGAAAGCTGAGCGCCAGGCAGGTGCCCTAACATGCAGCCTAGCTGGCCTCCCCACCTTGCAAAGGAGGCACAAGGTGGCAGCCTGGAAGACAGCTCTTCCTGCCCTTCCTCTCTGTCCATCCCTGTCTGTCTGTCTATCTCTATCAGTTTTCCCACTGTTTCCCTTTAGTTAATTGCTTTCTCAACCTTATATAGAAACTCCTCTTAACCCATAAATTCTTCGGATAAGACTAAAGAAACCAAATGAAGCTCACGTAGAAATTTGCACATAGATAATGATACCTGGGGTGGGATCCTAGGACCTAAAATAGTCAAATTGTGACACACTCCAAGGGAGAATCTTCCTGCCACACTAATACGAAGGGCTGAGGATAAAGTGCCCTCAGTCCTCCATCTTTGCGGAGAGCCCCACCCGGATTTATCAGGGTAACTCCTCCCCCCTTCCAATAAAGTGTCCAGTGATATGTCTTCCTTTCCTTAAATTTTGTATCTAGTTTTTTACTGGTCTGAGTACAGTTTTGTTTTGTTTTGTTTTTTGAGACAGGGTCTCGCTTTGTAGTTCAGGCTGGCCCTGAGCTCACTATGGTGCCCAGGCAAGCAGCCACGAACTCAGCAATCCTCCTGCCTCTGCCTCCCGAGTGCTGGGATTACAGGCATGAGCCACCACGGCCGGCACTGTGGTATGTGGTATTGATTGCTGGTGGGCGTGAGACTCCACACCCAGCATTGTATGTGGTTACCGGGGATCGAACTCAGGACCTTGCGCTTGTGAGGCAGGTGCCGGAACCACTGAGCTAACCCTCCGGCTGAGTACAGTTTTTGACTGACCTCCGGAGAGGGAGCCCTAGAGTGGAGCAGAGACGCCCGAGCCTGTCCCGGAGCAGAGAGCGGTGTCACCCCAGACGCAGCACAGGACTCTAGGAAAGGAGCACAGCCACCGTGTGGCAGCCTCGAGCGCCCCTCCAGGGTGGTTCTTCTCCATCATGGAGCCAGCCCGATCAGCCCCGGGTCCTGCTGGGATACTTCTGATCTCGAAATACCTGAGCAGATTTGGAGCCTCCTGTAGACACAGCTTTCAGCGCGGACACAGGATTTTGCAGTTAACAGCAAACGCGTTGCTCCGGGAAGAGGAGGCTGCTGGGCCCCCGAACTGCCTGTGCTCTCGCAGGCCAGGACTTCGCTGTAGCTCATCCCCTGCCTCGAGGCTGACTTGCCATGAAACGCTCTTGGACAGGGTTTCTCCCTAACTTTGTAATTACGTGGAATTTCTCCACATACGGCCCTGCCATAGCCTGGTGTGACGGACTAGATTTTAGAACCATGATTTATTAATCCGTTTACACCCGAGAGGAGGAACAATCTTGGCTATAGGGAAGCCGTGAGCGTCTGCTGGGCCGTGTGGAGCACAGTCTCCTGGCAGAGCCCTGCACACCCCGCCACCGACTGGCCCGGGCAGGCAGGAGCTGATCCCTCACTCTAGAGTGGCTAGGGACACTCTTCTGCTGAGAGGAGGGGAGGACGTACTGGCTACAGGAGGGCTTGAGGTCATGGCTGGTATTTCTCTTAAGCTTCTTGATTCAAAGAGATACAAAGGAAAGAAAAGCAGGGCAATAGGACATGAGTGTGTTAGCAGGTGTCTGAACATTTACTATTACAGTATTATGACCGCTGCATTTTAATTCATGTTATAGAAAGTGTTTCAATTGCACTAAAGTATTCCTTAAAATAGAGGATAGTGGGCCGGAGGGTTAGCTCAGTGGTTCCGGTGCCTGCCTCGCAAGCCTAAGGACCTGAGTTCGATCCCCGGTTACCACATATAATGCTGGGCATGGTGGCTCATGCCTGTAATCCCAGCACTCGGGAGGCAGAGACAGGAGAATTGCTGAGTTCGCGGCGGCTTGCCTGGGCACCATAGTGAGCTCAAGGCCAGCCTGAACTACAAAGCGAGACCCTGTCTCAAAAAGCAAAAAAAAAAAAAAAAAAAATAGAGGATAGTGGTTTTGTTTTTATTTGGAGGCCAATTTTAACAACGTTTTTGAAATTGACATCCCAACTGACTAGGAGACTCCAAGTTTTAAAAAGATAAATAATTCATGAGGAGTGTTGGCTGCATGCTTGTTATATGTATCAATTGCTTCTGACAATAGCCTGATCATTCCTGATTCTGCTTGTAAACTGTGCTTTTCACTCTGAAATGTCTTCTCCTCTCCTCTGTCTTTCCAGGTTCTACTCAGCCTTCAAAATCACAGCTCAGAAGGTCTTCCAGACAAATTCTCTCCCCGCTCCTTGTGTGCTTTTTCGTCCATCTATTGCCTTAGCAAGTCATGCAACTATCTATTCATTCTACAAGCACGAGCCTATCATAAGCGAAGTAGCATATTCAGAACTAGGGCTATACAAAAGGAATTAGAGCACCGAACTGGAGTGAACAGCAAACTTCTGTCCATTTTATAATATAGAGTACCTGAAAGTGAAAAGAAAAAGATGACTGATTAAAATGGTAAGTGAGGAGAATAGGAGAGAAAGAAAAGGAGAAATATACCACCTTTGATCAAGCATTCCATATTCAGAAGTGAGCAGAAACCAGTCAAAAGGTCTAACAAAACTGACAAAGGTCAAGAGTTCAGAATAAAGACAGGAACCCAGG
>PVIC010025951.1:0-11987 GCA_004025085.1 Thryonomys swinderianus
TTTAATATACAGGAAAATCATGATTCTTTTCTGATTTGTTTGTTGTAATTACACAAGATTAAATCTTACATGTACAAATTTTACCAAGACATGGTAGATAGTGCTGTGAAATTTTGTCTTTTATAAAAACTTCTGAACAACTTTGAAAGGTTTGCTTTTATCTTTTAGATTAAAATTTAACCTTTCTTTAGTATATTTGTTCCTGAAGCAAGCACTAAAACCTAATCTTTCAAACCCCTAAATTATTATTAAAATCAATAGGAACGTGAACCACATTGCCTCTGACATCATAGGTTATCTGCAAGTTATGCTTGCAAAATCTTGACTTCATTTGAAAGTGCATGTCTTTTATGTACATCCAATACCCATAATTGAAATTATTTTGCTTTGTATTCTGTTTTTAACTGATATTAGATCATAGAAAACCAAATACTCCTCCAAAAAAGGACATGAAATACTTGCCTTCACATCAACATCTTTTTCTTTCCAATTTTAGAAGCTCCTTTCTGTTCTCTAGATTGAAAATACAAGGTGAATTCAATTTAAAATTATTCTTTTATTCAACAAATATTCATTCAACATCAGTGGTGTGCTAAACACCCTTCTCTGCTCTTCCTGCAGTAGTATTGAGATAAGTCTTTAAGGTGAATTAGACCTCTGTTTTGCAAAAGAGGAAACTGAGGCTTAGTGAGAGTAGATGACTCATTAAAAATTCCACTAGAGGTATCAGAGCAAGGACTGAAATGTCATTCACCTGTTTCCCACAACACCTTATTCTTTTCCTGAGTGCTTTGAGATCTGGACTGTTAAGTAGAGTCCTACTTTCTCCTTAAAAATATATCATCATCATTATTATTATTTGATTCATAATGGAAACTTCCAAAATATATTTCATGTCATTTTATGAAAGGAATTTAACCGAGTTGCTTGTATTGTTCTAGTAATCTGTGAATTATCTTGGACTACATTTCTTTTATTTAAACTTCAGAGCATTATGTATTAAGTTGAAGTGAGAAAAGTAAACAGTGAGAGATACTGGGATCTGATGTGTCCTTGTTCCTTTCTTGCACTGTACAGTATTCTGAGGTAAAGAAAAGGTAACTTAAGCTAATGGAGTTTAATTAAATTTCTCACCATCATGCTGCTCATTTGTTGGACTGCTAGTACTTGAATCCATATTCTTGGTCCCCAGCAACGATGTTTTTCTACCAGGCCTTGGTGCCAGAATTGTCGTGTTTCTCTTGTAGTGTAACCATGTTCAGCTGCATCCAGTACCTTGTCTGTGAATAACTTAAAAAGACCAAGCAATCACAGTAGAAATTATTAATAACTGGAAAAACATTTCTTTCTTGCTTTCACTCTTTTTCAGCCATCATTCCTATACTGTGTTTATGGATACTTCCAGCAAAGAGGAAGAGTTCATTTTAAACAAACAAAATGAAGTAGCAATAAGAAAAATTAAGAAACTAATCATATTTAGATAAAATATTCAACTTTATCTTCCCAAAGAAGCATGTAATGAACTTACAGTCAATTTAAAACCTCAGCAGCAAATCCAAATTTTGTTTATAAATGACAGTTGAAGAATTCCTTTTTGTTTTGAAGTAAAGGTTTGAATAGAACTTGCTTAATGACATGTCGAGACTTAATATCGTCAAATCAAAACTGAACTGAGTTAACCTTACCACCTTTAAGATCTTTTTCAAAGTATCATTCAAATTTAATCACCATAGAATTGTTTTTAGCATATTTCCATTTCTAATACTTAAAAACAGATTTCTATGTTTCCTGTGGAAATTGAGATTTCTTAGGAATTTCTACAGAACCTAGAAGTGAAAAAATTTTAGGGACCTGGTTTAGATTTAAATCTATTTTTAAAATTTTCTACTTATTTTCTTATGCAGTTGATTAAAGTTGAAGAGTGTGGTGATCATAAAAGATTAAATATAATAATTCCTGTAAAACACAGCATGTACTGGGCAATGGTATATACACAGTTAAGTTTTAGCTGTTAATATTAAATTTTATTATCATGAATTAACATAATTACTACAGAGCTTGGCAACTGGTAAACACTAAAGCTGTTATTGCTCTAATATATAATTTACATTTCCTTTATTGGAAAATTGGTCTTTATTATACACAATTGAATTTATCCTATACTAAAGAATTTGTGGAAATTTTTCAAGAATATTTTTAGTTACCTAAACCAATTTTTCCATATTTAAAATGTTTTTAATTAAAGAAAAGAAGTAAATTGATAAAAGAAGAAAAGTGTAAGATTTTAAAATATATTCTGTTGTTCCAGCTTGACTTTTGTCTAGTCACTTAGGAATAAGTAATCACCATAGGGTTTGCCTCAAACTGTTTTTCTTGATCTTAAAATATAATGTTAGAATTATATTGCTCTGAACAAAGCACAGTGATAATAAATACACTCTGATTCCCTTGGCACAGGTTTCTGGTGTTTGGCAACATTTCAGTGCAGCTAATCAATTTAAGATAGCATTGACTAAGTTGCACAAAAGATGATATAGATTGTGGTCTAATAAGTAAACTATTGTTCTGTAGTTATCACAGGTCATTGTTAACTACTCATTCAATTAGAAATCAGGCTTCAGGTAGGAAACTCTGGAGATATTCGTGAATTATATTCTTCTATAAAATCTGTAATATTTTCTCATCATTTCAGTATAAACATGTTTATTCTCATGAATATTACATTTGAATATAAGTGTATGTGCTTAAACTCCAAATATTGAAGGCCACTGTAGGTTTTTCCTTTATATGGCTTCTTCATAGTTTTGTACCAGTTATACATGAAATTAGACATGGTAGGCATGACATTTGAAATGCTTAAAATAGTAATAATATAATTCATACTATTTTACATAAAATTACTTCAAAGTATTGTTTCCATATTATCTTTTGAAATTTATGATTCTTCTTTTTATAAAAAGAAAGACATTATGGTGATTATTACAATGGCCGTGTCACGTTGTGACATTTTCATGTTGTATCTGTGATGTTATTTCAATTCTCATGCTATTTCCCAAATACTAGGCAGCAAATGGAAACAAAATGATAGGTCTTATTTTCTAATGTATTTGGTAACATTTTTCTAGTAAAATTACGTAGTAAAAGGTCAATACTAGGATAATTTAGGGGCTATAGAAGTTACTATATCTGGAAATATCAGAGACAATGGATTGAAATTGGAAGTTGGGGAGGAAGAATATTGTGCAACTAAATTACTATTAAGTACTCAAACCAAGTTTTTGTTTGTTATGTTTTGTTTTGTTTTTTGAGACAGGGTCTCACTTTGTAGTTCAGGCTGGCCCTGAACTCACTATGTAGCCCAGGCTAGTCTTGAACTCACAGCAATCCTCCTGCCTCTGCCTCCCAAGTGCTGGGATTACAGGGGTGAGCCACCACACCTGACCTTGTGGTATATGGCATTGGTACCTGAGATCAAACTAGGGGCCTTGTGTTTGCTAGGCAGACACTGGAACCACTGAGCTAAATCACTAGACCAAACCAAGCATTATTAATACAGAATTTAACAATGTTTTAAATAAATGAAATCTCAGAATTGAATTAAATTGGCTGCTTCACTAATATATTTGTGATTTAGATTGAATATTGTATGAAGACCTATAACCAAAGAACAGTTATGAATGGAAATTGAGGAACATATTAAAAAGGGACCCTAAGGATAATGGTGAATCCATTTAGACTCATATCAGAATTAGTGAGGTGAAATAGTGATTAAACAAAGTGTATCAGTGAAATTCACAGATGACCCTAACTTAGAAGGTGTTACTTACATTCATCTGGATAGTTTGAGCACAAAAATGAAACCTGAAAAATATACAAATTAAAGATTGACTAAAATGAAACTGCCACTGGTAGGCCAATAGTTTACTTTTTTTAATCTACTTTTTTTTTTCTTTTTTTTTTGAGACCGGTTCTCGCTTTGTAGTTCAGGCTGGCCCTGAGCTCACTATGTAGCCCAGGCGAACCTCAAAGTCAGCAATCCTCCTGTCTCTGGCTCCCGAGTGCTGGGATTACAGGTGTGAACCACCACGCCTGGCACTGTGGTATGTGGTATTGATTGCTGGTGGGCATGAGTCACCTCACCCAGCATTGTATGTGGTTACAGGGATCCAACTCAGGACCTTGTGCTTGAAAGGCAGGCGCTGATACTACTGAGCTAAATCTCTGGCCCTTTTAATCTACTTTAAAGAAAATTTAAAAGCACAACAAATACAAGCAGTGATGTATATCCTTTTACATCTTTTTTTTTTTTTTTTTTGAGACAGGGTCTCGCTTTGTAGTTCAGGCTGGCCCTGAGCTCACTATGGAGCCCAGGCAAGCCTCGAACTCAGCAATCCTCCTGTCTCTGCCTCCTAAGTGCTGGAATTACAGGCGTGAGCCACCACGCCCGGCACTGTGGTATGTGGTATTGATTGCTGGTGGGCATGAGCCACCATGCCCAGCATTGTATGTGGTTACCAGGATTGAACTCAGTACCTTGCACTTGAGAGGCAGGTGCAGGAACCACTGAGCTAAATCTCCGGCCCACGTTTACATCTTTTTATAGTGATACCAAAATCACAGTGATGAACTGCACATAAGCCTGTCATTTTAATTTTATATGAATTTTTACAATTGTACATAATTTTGCTGTTCATTCCTAACACTTTGCAAAGTTGTTTTTCTTATAGTTGATACATTAATTAAAAAAAATATGTAGCCGGGCGTGGTAGCTCACGCCTGTAATCCCAGCACTCAGGAGGAGAGACAGGAGGATTGTTGAGTTCGAGGCTTGCCTGGACTTCATAGTAAACTCAGAGCCAGCCTGAACTACAAAGCGAGACCCTATCTCAAAAAAAAGTAGATATTATATTATCTTCAAATTTAAGGAAAAGTAATTTTAATAGGTATTTGCTTGAAGTTTCATGTCTTTATTATTGAGGGAAAAATTGATGGACATTATATCCAATTAATTTGCTCATTGAAGTTTGTATCAGCAGGAAAAGGTGTATAATGACTACCAAAGCTGAAAAAGATTGGTTTTAGTAATGTAACTGATGCTAGTGCTTTATATTCTCAAAGCCTGATTCCTCCTATTTTATCCGTTTTTTTGCAATATCAGCCTGGTTATATAACAGAATTATTAAGAAACTGTAGTTTATTTAAATAGTGCATAAATACAATATTACATTATTTTCTGAAAAAAAAATCTTTCAAAAATCATGAGTGATATGAATATCCAAGTTATACAAAATGTACTTCTATATTTTATTGTTAATTAAACTAATTACTAATTACCTAATTTGTTAATTTCATATAGCCAAAATTTAAAAAATTGCTCCACATGTACAGTATATGATTATGGAAAGTATAATATCAGTTTTGATGAATGTATATGCTTAAACATTTGAAATATATAACACCTTTTGATATAAATTTTTATTTAGGAAAAAATTAAAGCATCATTATTTGTAGACAATAAATATAAGAATGCTCATAGTGAATTATTCTACCTCCCAGGGTTAGGGACAGAATGCAGACATGCCACAATAATGTTTTTTCTTTAAATTTCTACTGTTCGAACCATATTAATGAGAACATCATTTTGGAGAACTAATTATTTCTATTTGTCTTGTGTCACACTTTCTAATTCCCCTATATTAGCACAGCCAAAGCAAATTAATTGCTTTTCCAGCAGTTGAACCTTGTCCAAGAATGAGCTCACATTCCCTTCCAGTTTCCCTGTTTATGGAAGTACATTGTGTCAAAAATTTCTCTTGATACTAAACATAGTCCTGAGAATACCTTTACAGATTTCTGTGTGCTCACTTGATGAAATTTATAAGTTTAAGTGACCCGCCAGGAAAGATAAAGTTCTTAGCTGCGAGATTATACATCAAAACAGTTAAAGTGAAATTAAAATTAAATGAATGAATCTCACTGAAGCAAAAAAAGCAGTAATTAATGGTTCCCTTAATTGTCTTCATAAAATATTTGCATGGGTCTAATTTGCATAATTTGCATGTATTAATTAATCTTTCAAAGGAATTTTGTGCTGAGAGAAGCCAAAAAATCTCTTTGTTTTATTTAAGATCTAATGAAATATTTATCTTCTTTAATGAACTTCTCATCTTCATTAAAATAAAAATTGTACAAGTTTGTATGTTTTAAATGTTTTTATAATTGAAGTATTCAAAAATCTCTTTAGACTTACAACAGCTGAAAAACAAACACATTATTTAGCTTTCAGTATCATTTTAACAACAGCAACACTTTAAAAAAGGAAGTTCAACTTCACTTTCTCAAAGATGGCAAACAATTGGTAAGTGAATGCAGCTATTTAGTTTTACAAATAAGCTTTACAAAAGCCTGATCATTTCTTTCAATGGCAATGATATTTTTTTTTTTAGGCTGAAATACCAGGCAATTTGAAGGTACAGATGAAAAAAATATGATATCATATAAAAAAACATGTTTAATTATTTGGGAAATGGTTGATTAGTTGAAACTATTTTAGTTGGTTCAAATAAATTAGCCCATATAATCTAGTAGTTCTTATTAACAAATCGTAGATGAATGACAATACTTCCTGCAGAAACTGTAAGGTTTAAGTTTGTTTAAAATCTGTCTGCTGACGAATTTCAGCGGGGCTTTCTGCTCTCACAAACTAAGAAACCATACTGAAAACCGAGACACATGCCTTGGCAAGGATGACATCCAAAATCTCAAGTCCCAGTCATACACATTCAAGAGAACTGAGGAAGAATGTGAGGACTGTCTAGAATTTTAAAAACTGGAAGGGGAATGGTGATCTGTTAATGGATTCATTCTTTTTGATGCAGCAATGTTTCAGGACACAACAAAGAAGAATATGAACTAACATTTCTAAGGCAGTTTAAGGTATGCACAGCTTTAAAAAATGTTTGATTTGTTTACCTTTATGACAAACCCATTTTATATTTGAGGAGACTGAGGCACGTGATACCATTGACTTAGACTCAGGTACTCAGGAACTCTGAGTCTCTTTGTCTCCATGTACATTGCTTCCTCCCGAAGTGGCCTTATCTCAGGGTAACTTAGGAAGTGGCTCTCAGTAACAAAATGTTAAACTGGATAAAGAGGGTGGAATACATGTATAAGGGTTAAGATTTAAAATGCAACTACACAGTCCTTTCCATGTGAAGCTTGTTACCATGATTAAAAACCAATTAAATTGACTTTAGGGATCTTATGGAACTCTTAATAAAAACTCTTTTTCTATAGGCAGACCCTTTTGTACCATCTCTGTTACTGCTCTTCGTTTGCATTTTCTCAGTTCCCCCCCCCAAAAAAAAATTTAAAAAGCCTACTTTTCTCCAAAATAAGCTGAAACACATCCACTAGTTTATGAAGATAATTAATAAATCCATTGTAAGTGCCAATGCAGTTTTAGCATTGATACTTTAATTTACTTAAGTAATTTCAAAAGAATTAAAATTATTATGATGATGATTTGGTGCTATGAAAGTACTGTTGGACTGAGAATGATAGTCCAGAGTACATTACCATTTGCTCATATTATGTCACTTTAACTCCTAAGAACTGTGATATTATTGCGGTTTTGTACTCTTTCATTATGGCAAGAACATTGTTATTTTCTATGACTATGTACACACACACACACACACACACACGCACACACAATGTGTCCATGATGCTCATGTATATATACATGCAGATTCTGGATCCAAAATTCCTGGGTTCAAATTTCTTTGCTGCTATTTTTTTTTGTATAATAATAAGTGTACAACTTAATTTCTTTATTTTTTTTGTATTTCTTCTCTGTACAACTTATACAATAGAGATATTACCTTATAGCTGTGGTATATAGATTAAGTTAATGTATGTAAAGAATGTAGAATGATGACTACTAGAAGCCACATATTGATTAACATGTGCTATTTTTACAGTTGTACAAATTTGTTGTCATAATAGTATAATAATATTTACATTTGGTAAGATATAAATGTATTAAGCATGAGGTGTTTTTTGAATCTTTATTGGTACATTATATATACATATCATAATCACATTCAATATTAAGAATTTGTACCAGTATATAACACAATTTAATTCTCATTTTTTCTCATTCCCCAACCCACCCTATAACCCCTGGCTCTGTATATGTAAAATTTGTTTCCCTTTTTTTTTTTTTTTTATTACACTCACATTTTTTTCTTTCTCCTTGTTACTTACTTCTACACCTCATTTCCTTTTGAATGTTTTCTATTTCACAATGTCTGCCTTATATTTTAGAGCTCATTTACATCTTTAGTTTCTGAAAGCATGAGCTTTTTAAAGAAAATTCTACTAGGCCAATGAATGTCTTTCTCCTTTGTAACTCATAATGTTTTCCTTAAACATTATTCAATTTGGCAAATGGAAATTACATTCACCAGATTTTCCAGAGCATTTAAAAAATGGCATGAATTTCAGTATTTCTGTCAATTTAAAGAACTTTTTTAAATTTTTATTTTTTATTTTATTTTTTTTTTGAGACAGGGTCTCGCTTTATAGTTCAGGCTGGCCATGAGCTCACTGTGTAACCCAGGCAAACCTCAAATTCAACAATCCTCCTGTCTCTGCCTCCCTAGTGCTGGGATTACTGCATGAGTCACCACGCCCGGCTTAAACAACATATTTTAAGAGACTAATTTGCTACTATATATTGTGTATCTCAAAACATAAAGTTAATACTTTTTTTTTTCCTTTTTGAGATGGTGTCTCACTTTGTAATTCAGGCTGGCTCTGAGCTCACTATGTACTCCAGGCAAGCCTTGAACTCAGCAATCCTCCTGCCTCTGTCTCCCGAGTGCTGGGATTACAGGCATGAGCCACCACGCCCGGCATAAAGTTAATAATTTTAACTAAAATTGAATATGGAAATGTTACAGCTTCTTAATTTTCTTATATTTTGGTAAATTTTTCTCAGTTTGATTTGTATTTTCATGTGGTGTAGAGTAACTACATAATAGTCTAATTCACACATAATTACACTCGTGAGATAGTAAATCTCCAAACATAGTTCCACTTAAGCCTACTAATTACACCTATAAAACGATGAATGATGGCTACAAATTATTGGATCTGATTCTCATTCTTTATTTATTTCTCCCTGGGAGAAATAATGCTAGATGGGGAGATTTTAGAATATAAATTATTCCCATACATATTCAGGTGTGCCATGTTTTACTTTTAATTCTATACTGTCATTCTGCATTTGCATATGAAGTGTTATGAAGTGATCATAGCAGAATTAAGGATTTGTTATTTACATTCTATGATAAAATACTTAGTTGTATTAATAATTTCAGTTGCAGCCCTTTGTTCTGACTGATAGATTTAGGCTTATTGCATTTGATGTTATCCTAGTATTTTGACTGGCTTTAACAAATTTTGTCAGCAGCTTATGATGTACACCATAGGCCCAATTACTCGACCTAAAGAGCTGAGAATGAAGAGAAATTTCAAAAGTGAGGCTAGAATGAGAAGCACATTCCTCTTCTCTCCCAACAGATGGCCCTTGGTTCCAGCCAACTGTTGCCCAAGCATGAGCCTCAGCCCTGGGGGTCTGTCCCTTCTCTAGAGGAACTCATAAGTATATTCTCTGTAAGATTACAAGCTCTCTAAAACACAGTGGATGCTTGAATGAGAGGCAGGTTTTACTCCTCTTCATTGATAACAGCACAACAAACAGAAGACCTCCTGAGACAAGAAGGATTAGTAATAGTGTAGTCAGCCAACATAAAAAACAAACTGAAAATAGCACCTCATTTACAAATAAAGGGAAATCTCACAAAACTTTTTTGATTGAATGCAATGACTTTGGTACCTAACTGATTTGAATTCAAATATATTTTAGACATAGCATTTTGAAAGTCACTGGCTTACATCTTCTATCTACTCTTTTCTTTCAGATTAATCCCATAGTTTTTTTTTTTTTTTTTTTTTACCACCAGTCCTAGGAACATTATAAAAATAAAAATTATCAATGTTATGTTTTGTAGATTATAAGTAGCATCCTTAAAATATTAGAATGTAAAACATTTTTAAAAGGGAAGAAGATGTTCAAAAGGATTGATTATGTTTTATAGCTGAAAGGCTTGTATTCCTCAAATAACTAAGAAATAATATTGAATATGTCCTTTTAAATGAAAATACACATTAAAGTCTCAGGGAATGAAAAGACTGATGTAAATGTGATAGATAAAATGTTCATGGAACAAACATCACATTGTATGCTTAAGCATTTGGAATAAATTTCTTATAACCCTTAATATCTCTCCAGACTAAGACTCCATTGAGATACGTAACAGAACCTTTGCTTTTTAAAAGTTACTGGCATCAAATTCAAGAGGTGATACTATAAAGGTTATCTTCATAATATTCTTTATTCCAGTGACTCACTGCTGTTTTAGTGAATATAAGAAAGGAAAGAAGGTGGCCTCATTACATTGAATTAATTTGGGTTCAAACTAGATAGAAAAGTTCTTACTGGTTCTTAAAAGAAGCCCAAATTAAGAGCATGCAGTATTCCTTCAATACCCACTGATGCGCATTCAAAGGACATGTAAAGACACTAAAGAGTGTGAGCTACCACAATAGTGGTGGAGTGCACCCCATTTCATTAAAAACCTAACAACAATGTTGAGGCTGCATTTTGTTTACTCACATCATAATTTCTCCATAAAAGCCTCAACTCCCAAATTCTAAAAATGTTGATAACAATTATCTACTTAGTGAAAGTGTTATGAAAACAGCTCATAAGTATCTATAAATCAAATTGGAAACATTTGGTGAAATTTTTAGGTTGATCATTTTGCTTAAACCAGTGTAAATCAATTCTCGGTTTTTGTTTCTGGTGAGCACATGTGAAATGATTTCCTAAATTCATGTGGAAATATTTAGGTTTTATACATGTATAACCTATATACATATATTAACCTATATATACATATACATGTATATATGCATATATATAGGATTGATTTTGTACATTTTATCTATACTTTATGATCACATTCAACATTGAGAATTTGTATCTATGCATGACAATTTTTGTTTTTTTGAGATAGGGTCTCACTTTGTAGTTCAGGCTGGCCCTCAGCTCACTATGTAGCCCAGGTAAGCTTCGAACTCAGTAATCATCCTGTCTCTGCCTCCCGAGTGCTGGGATTACAGGTGTGAGCCAACCACGCCCAGCTGCATGACACATTTTGATTCTCATTTTTTTCCTATTTTCTGCCCTCTCTACAACCCCTAAATACAATACCAAATAATTAAGCCTCTTAATATATCCGTGCTCTCAAATACTTTATAATTTTTAGAATGAGAATGTTAGAAATATAGTATGTTGACCATTTTTTACTATACAGTAATCTGTTGTTGGCTGTATTCTCCATACTTTATAATAGAACTTAAAAACTACAAATTCTTGACTACTACTTGTTTCTCTTACCATGGACTCCCCTTCCCATCAGACTCTACCCTCTCCAAACTCTCTCCAGTCACTACATCCATGAGTTCATTGTTTTTTATATTCCATATATATGAGAAGATACAATGGTGTATTTATCTTTCTGTTTCTTATTTTTTGGTATCCTCCAGTTGAGTTCCAGCCATGTCATCACAAATTTTTCTTCTTTTAAATTTGAATAACTCTATTCTACTTAATATTTTGTGTTCATTTGTCTAGTAATGGACAGTGAAGTTGATTGATAACTTTGTTGTGACTGATGTTACAACAAACATAACAGATAAATTGAATTCAAATCTTTTCTGTGAATATCCACTTTTGTGATTGCTAGATTTTACACTAATTCTCTTTTTAGTTTTTTGAAGAACTTCCATAGAATTTTCCATAATGGCTGTACTAAAAGTATTGAAGCATTTCCTTTTCTGTGCATCCTCAA
>PVIC010025951.1:12087-24974 GCA_004025085.1 Thryonomys swinderianus
TTTTTTTTTTTTTTTTTTTTTTTTTTTTTTTTTTTTTTTTTTTTTTTTTTTTTTTTTTTTTTTTTTTTTTTTTTTTTTTTTTTTTTTTTTTTTTTTTTTTTTTTTTTTTTTTTTTTTTTTTTTTTTTTTTTTTTTTTTTTTTTTTTTTTTTTTTTTTTTTTTTTTGAGACAGGGTCTTGCTTTGTAGTTCAGGCTGGCCTGGAGCTCACTATGGAGCCCAGGCAAGCCTCGAACTCAGAAATCCTCCTTTCTCTGCCTCCTGAGTGCTGGGATTACAGGCGTGAGCCACCACACCCAGCAATGCTTTTTTTCTTTTTAATAAAAGCCTCTCTGACTGATGTTGATGACTCATTGTGGTTTTAGTTTATATTTTCCTCGAGACTAGCAATGTTGTTTTTTTTCACAGATTTTTTTTGGCTACACACTTTCTTGTGCTATATCTATTCATGTCATTCCTCCATTTAAAAATGTATTAATAGTATTTTTTCTTTATGTTGCTAATGATTTATTTGAGATCCTAGTTTATATATTAACCCCTTAGTAGTATATAGCATAAAAATATGTTCTGCTAATCTATAGATTGTCTCTAGACAATATCTATTTTCTCTTATAATGCAGATACCTTTTTAGTTTGATGTCACCTCTCCTGGCTTTTGTTTCTCTCTTCCTTTTGTTGTCTGCCCTTTGGGGTTAAAATCCAAAATGTCATTTCAGATAATAATGTCTGACAGTTCTTCCCTTATGTTGCCTTCTACTGATTTTACAAATGTCATCTCCCATTTAAATATTGACTACCCTTTGATTTTTGTATATGACTGAAATAAGTATCCCACCTAATTCTTCTGACCATGAACATACAGTCTTTTCAACCCCTTTCACTAAAGAGCCTGTTCTTTTCCATTGCTTATTTTTGGAACCACTGTCAAGGTCACCTGCTAGTTCATTTTGCAGCCCTCTATTCTGTTCCATTGCTCAATGTCTGGGTTTATTTTTATATATTTTTTTCTGCCAGTACCACACTGTATTAATTTCTACTGCTTTGCATCATACTTAGAAATCAAGTAGTATGATGCTTCTCCTTTGTTCTTTTTGTTCATGGTTGTTTTCTCCATTCCATTTTGCTATTCGCTTTGTAGTTCAGGCTGGCCCTGAGCTCATTATGTAACCCAGGCAAGCCTCGAACTCAGCAATTCTCCTGCCTCTGCCTCCCGAGTGTTGGGATTACAGGCGTGAGCCACCACGCCCGGCATTGTGGTATGTGGTATTAATTGCTGGTGGGCGTGAGTCACCATGCCCAGCATTGTATGTGATTACCGGGATCCAACTCAGGACCTTGTGCTTGTGAAGCAGGCACGAGAACCACGGAGCTAAATCTCTGGCCCTTAAATTCTAGTTTTAGTTTCTTCTATGCTGAGTTTTTCTCTTCTCCCTTTGAATAACTACTATCTGGAAGGATTCTCTTTCATGTGTTCAAACTAATACTGCAAAACCTAACAATACCTGATAGAGGAAAGCTCTGGAAGTTACAAAGTCAGGATTTTAATTTATAATGAAACCTTAGGGCCAGGCATGTTGGTGCAAGACTTAATCTTAGCACTCGGAAGGCTGAGGGAAGGTCTCTGTGAATTCTAAGTCAGTCTAGGTTACATAGTGAGTCCCAAGCTACATAAAATACATAACATGGCCCTGTCTCAAAACAAAAACAAAAACAAAAACAAAACAAAACTCATTTTAGAATCTCGATTTTAATTTTTCACCTGAATATTTTTCACCTGGGTTCTCTTCCCAATACCCCTGTAAACACCGCGCTGTTCCAAAGTCTTTATTGAATGAGAAAACACAGACGAACATCGTCTCTCACAGGACTCAGGACCCCATCAGTGTACTACTCGAAGAATCACCCTAGGAAGAGTTTGGGAGAGTAAAATTTTCAAACAGGTCTATGTGAAAAGTTAGAGTTACACTTTTATTATACATGTACTTTTGAATCTTCAAAGTCCATATTCAATAATTTACAAACTAGAAAATCTTTTTCTTTAGACTATAAAAATCATCCATTAAAATTAAGCATTATTTTGTGAGATACACTTTAAAAAACTTATAAAATTATTAATAAACTATTTGTTATAGTCAGTTTACTTAATGAAAATCCATATACAACTAAGTGGTAGGGCAAGAAAGCCTGCAAAGTAAATGGGATCTTTTAAAAATATTTCAAAATTTACTAAGACACAAGGAAGTAAAGAAGTCTCATAAAATATATATTGGTTATTTCCTAATGATGACTAGATATCAAGATTTTTCAAGAGTAATAAGGAAAGTGTTTTTATATAAGAATGTGAAATATGTATGCAATAGACCTAGCACATGAAATGATAATTTTAACAAATTAAAATATGACTATCACCTACATGGATACCTCTATTTTTACGAGCTAGTAGGCCACATATTTTGAAAACTTTCCAGAGGAACTCATTTTCAGCTTTATTGCCAAACTCATTGTTGGCAGCATACATTTGAAATCTAAAATTAATTTGTGAAGAATATCTCAAATTTTGAAAGCTTTTCCAGAAAGATATAAATAAGTCTGTTATTCTCTTTTTATAAAGTAACCACTGTGATCCAGTGCTCCTGAAATGTTTATTAACATTTCATAGGACAAAAAAACCTGTTGATTCTGCTGGGATGAAGTGTCACTTGAGCCATGATCTGTAAAACTAGATGTTCTAAGAAGTCATATGACTGAAATATTTTATGCAAGTTTTGCAAACAGAAGAATAAACAAATAATACAGGTGATTCTGAGGAGTTGAACAGACTTCAAAATATTTATTCAAATAAAAACTTGGTCCCCTCGTTTTTGTTAACCGTGAAATAATCATACTAAATTCTAAATAATATAAACATTACATAGCCTATATTTATATAGAAGGAGAATAATGTTATCAATTCAGGGAAGGCACAGAATGGGAAGGAACAGTTAAGGAAAGCTTTGGAAGTTACAAAATCAGGACTTTAATTTATAATGAAACCTTAGAGCCAGGCATGGTGGTGCAAGAATGTAATCTTAGTACTTGGAAGGCTGAGGGAAGTGTAATGTGAATTTTGGACTCAAAATGAAAATAGGAACCAGGTTTTTTTTTTTTTTTAACGTAGCTGGTGATGTGGGAAAGAGCTTGAGGCTGGAGTGGGTGAATTTGGGCTCTTAGTTACTGAATGTGACAGGACAGTAGAATGTTTAGACCAAGTAAGCAGGTCGGTGGCTGCAGAGCTGGAATATGAATATGAACTCTGGAAAAAAGGCACAAATTGGGGCGCAAAGATGATAAAAACACAGATTGTTTGGAAAATCTTGACGCTATCAAGCCACTGCCTAGTGTCCCACTCTGGCAAAGAGATCATCTAATAGCAACAAATGCAACACCAAGGAAGTGAAATATATTCAAATGGGTAAGACAATACATTTCATAGCATTTTTCACTACATTTGTATGTAATAAGTGAACTTATATTTAAAAAGAGGTAAAGAAAGTATAATGTGACTTTCTAAAGTAACAGAGAGCATGGATTGAATTTTGTCCATGAAAGAGAGTGTAATAAAATTGAAACCAAACAATTTAGTGGTGACTTATGTACATGAAATTAGAGTAGTGTATGACAAAAATATATAATAGCATGTTAGATAATTCATATTTTGGCTTATTTATTTTGCATCATTGTTGATTCTGCAGATTTTATCTATGACAAACTGTCAATTCAACTTTCACATTAAGAGACATGTATATTTTATGATATTGTTTTGTATGGCAATATGTTGCATATCAGTCCTTTCAAGTAATCAAACTACCTTGAATAGAGCTATAAACAAAAAAGCAGCAATAACTTACTTCCATGGTATGCTTTTCTCTCTGATACACAGGCATTCTTTGCAATCATTTCAACAGTATAATGTATCCTTATTTTCATGAAAATAAAGTACCAGTTATACTTTTGTTTAGACTTGGTAAGTAAAGGAGAAAGTGTTCATGTATCGATGTTCTGAATTATCACAATATGCTTTATTTTATGCCTACATCATGCTAGTCTTACACTATATTTTAAGCTTCAGGGATACCATGATTTCTCAATATATGAGGCGTCTGCTAACAGACTCATCAGCTATTTGTTTAGGGCTGCACCATTTAGTGAGTTTTCATCTGGGTCCTGAGCTCCAAAGGATCCAAGCCTATTAACAATGGAGAAAATGTTGTGAATTTTTCATGCAGCCATTGAGTAGTAAAGATATGGTGGGGAAATGGACAAGGTTTATTACCCAGACTTCTAGGTGAATATTATAACTGTGTAAGAACATTTTCATGAGAAGAAATGGAGCTAAAGTCTGTCCAGCTGAAGTGGAGGTAGGATGTCAAGGATTTTAAGATTGTAAATAGGCAATTTTGTTTGAATAACTTGGTATTATCAGGCTGCATCTATGAGTTACCTCTTAGAGACTAGTATGGGGTCCTATCACAGGAAAATAAAGATTTCATTATTAAGTGGTTTTGACATAGTCTAGCTGAGTTCCTTAAATTCATAATGCTCTTTGAAATCTAACCTCACTTCAAAATATAATGATCTACATGGTGACATAAGTTAATTTTATTCATGTCACAATTGCTATTGATGGGAAAATAAGGCAATACTGACAGTAACCACAGCCACAGGCTATTAATTTTAATGGAAATACTGGCCCATGTTACCATGACCCAGGGCAGAATTTCACAGTGGGCATGAAATATACATTATCAGCATTTATCTTTTTTTCTAAATATATGCACATTTATTA
Organism: Thryonomys swinderianus; assembly: GCA_004025085.1. NCBI lineage: Eukaryota > Metazoa > Chordata > Mammalia > Rodentia > Thryonomyidae > Thryonomys > Thryonomys swinderianus. The sequence continues at coordinate 16,911 of PVIC010025951.1, forward strand.
TAATACACTTTAAATCTTTAGTTGTTAAGTGTTTGCTTTTGTTTTCTGAGGTTGTATTAAATCTGGCTATCTCACAAACCTAATCTATGCTAAGAACAAAGTGAAACTTATGTAAAAGTGAAGTGTTCAGATGTTTGCTGAAATTCTTTATTTCTAGAGACACAGACAATTTGTAAAATGCAAAACTATTTATTAGCATTGCATATTTTCCCGCTGGTAAATTTTTAAAAATAGCTTTCCATTTTAGAAAATGTTTATTTTCTTAGATTTTTTTATTGTGGCCAGTTTGTTGATATTTTCATGATTAATTTGCAAAGTCTCTTTCTTTAGAAAACATGTAGTATGATGTTGTTTACTTTTTAATAAATTGAGCTTATTGATACATTTTATGATTACTTTATGATAACATTCTTCACTGGCAATTCATACCTGTATTTTTTCCCATTGTCCTGCAGTATGTTGTTTTAAAACAATAGTTTAAAAAATTGCAAGCTTTATCCCAGCTAATAGCTACCACTGAACCAAAAGCTTTAAGGGTTGTCTTTTTGCCTTTGACATTCTTTTTAGATAATTTTAATAGCCAGGTCTAGAACATATGTCTTCTCTCTTCCATTTGATGGTTTTTGGAATTGTACAACTTCAGCAACAGGGATCTGTACAGTTGTCTAGGATTTTTTTTCACAAAGCCTTAAGTGACTTAATAAGATCATTTTAGGGCTGGGGAATTTAGTTCAGGGATTCCAGTACTTCTCCTGCGAGTGCAAGGCCCCTGGTTTGATCCCCAGTAACCACATACAACAATACTGGGTGTGGTGACTCATGCCCACTCTCAGTCAGTACCATTTACCACAATGCCACGTGTGGTGGCTCATGCCTGTAACACCAGCACTCAGGAGGCAGAGAGAGGAGGATTGCTGAGTTCCAGGCTTGCCTGAGCTACATAGTGAGCTCAGGGCCAGCCTGAACTAAAAAGTGAGACCCTGTCTCAAAAAAAAAAAAAAAAAAAAACAACCATTGTGCTCATATACCAGACTCTGGGAACAACTGCTCTGTATCCTCTGCATGTGGCACAGCCAGGCCATGGTAAGGTGAAATGGCGTGAGGTGCAGTCACCTTTAGACTCCCCCATGTAGGTTGCATTTCCAAGCTCTAACAAGCCCCCATCCCCAAAGGTGCTGCAAGGGGTGCCCTGCATCCTTGCTGGACATTGGCTAGAGGCATCCTCGGGTCCATGCCATGGGCAACTCGCTGAAGAACACTCTGCTTCCTTGGGTTAGAGAAGTAAAAGGATCTAGAGAGAATGCTAGGAGCCAGTGGTGTGGAAGTTACAGTCTTCTTAGAACTTTGTTTCGGAAGAGATATTCCACTGCTTTTGCCATTACGCTTCTTTGAAAGTGAGTCTCTAGATATAGCTTTGACTTTAAAGAGACCACATAAGGGTGTGAATCTAGGAGAGCAGGAGGGCAGAGCCACTGGTGGTCACTTTTCCTTTTTTTTTTTAAAGGGCACAATCTTTCTAAGTAGCCCAAGCTGTCCTTGAACTCATGGCAATCCTCCTGCCTCAGTCTCCTGAGTGCTAGGATTAAAGGCATGTACCACCACTGCAAGTTAAAATTAGCTAGTTACTTGGTGATAATTGAATCCATACAAGGAACATTAGATAGTTAAAATGTTGAATGGACTCAGAAATATATAAAAAAAAGTATACCAGATGTCCACCTCTATATTTAAATTCAACCTAATTGTTGGCTGGCAAAACTGGCCTACTTAACTGCATTTCTGAACAAAGACCTCATTCAGTGCCATATTCTTTCTTTAGTGGTAGTATTTTTGTTAACACAGTTTCATGTCTGTTTGCTAGTATGTTCTTAATATGTAGTTCTCAGAGCTGATTTCCTTTGTGGTATATTGAAAGTTGAGTGGAGAGAGGCACCTTATAGAGTAGTCCTTCTATAGCACATGATTGTTCTCACCCACACACTGTCTAAACAGTTGATATAAAGAATACTATTCCTTCATAAGTGCCATTTATTTCATTAAAATTCTATTTATTGAAAAGATGAAATTTCATTGAAGTTTGCTTATCATTTGTCAAGTTCAACACTAGACCTACCTTTCCATTCAGTATTATTATTATTATTATTATTATTTTTTCTTTTGAGACAGGGTCTCCCTTTGTAGTTCAGGCTGGCCCTGAGCTCACTATGTAGCCCAGGCAAACCTTGACCTCAGCAATCCTCCTGCCTCTGCCTCCTGAGTGCTGGGATTACAGGCATGAGCCACCACACCCAACACTGTGGTATGTGGTATTGATGGCTGGTGGGTGTGTCACCACGCCCAGCATTGTATGTGGTTACCAGGATCGAACTCAGGACCTTGCGCATGCGAGGCAGGCGCTGGAACCACTGAGCTAAATCTCCGGCCCTCCATTCAGTATTATTTAAAAATGTTAAACAAGGCCCTAGAGATTTAGAACTAGTCACTCACTATTACATCCCCAAACAAACATAACCTTTATTAAAATCATCAAATTAGACATACTACAGAAAACTGCAAGAAGGAGAAAATGCTAAACTTTTTCTAAAAAATGATGATGAATTTTTACTTCACACTTAGGAGAAAATCACTAGGCTCTGACAAGAGCTGTCCTGCTAATTGCCACCTTTAGTTTTTTCCCAGTGATAACACATGAATTTATTCGGAAAACTCAATTTATTCACAGAGGTTTGCCTTTCTTTTCCAGCACCAAGAAGACACAAAACTGTGATTTGAAAGGTCCCCATCTCCCTTCAGTAGCATCTTGTTTTATCAATCAAAGGATTATTTTTCATCTATGCTTTGTTTTAATTAAGTGTAATGAATTATGCATTCATCACCCAGGTCCAGGTGCACCTCCAAATGATTATTTCCTTACTCCCTGATTTTTAGTTTCCTTCCCCCCCCCCCCAAAAAAAAGGAGAATGGAGAAAGGATGAACAGATTTCACTGTGTTTTACTTTGCTGAAACTGGAAGGTCTCACCTTCCAATCAAGACAAGGTAACCTAACTACAAAGCACCCCATTCCCACTTAACGGTGCATTAACCACTCTGATGGTTTCTAACTTCTCACTAATGAATGCTTAATTAGAACACACACACATACACACAACTTTACCAAAGCAGCAATATAATTATTTTTTCTATATGTATAGAAAGAAAACCAAACTTTAAAATTTTTTGTGCAGTGCTGATTACTTTCGGTTTTGGTAAACTTTTAAATGACAACATAAAATTTGTTTCGAGCACAGTTAAATGGCAGAGTAACTTTGTAGTAGCAACAAATACACATTAACATACAAGACCCTAAGTAACAGGTGATAGTTAAGCAGACTTCATAAACTTTACAATTATAAATTTACCATTAAAACATGATGGACCAATAGACCAGAATCCAGCTGATGTCCATAAGCTCAGTCCAGTAGGTTTCATGAATCTGAACCTACTTCGGTGGAGAACTCTATTAAGAAAATCGCTAACCATTTATTTACTATCTAATCCTTGAATAAGCCTTCTCGGAAGACTTCTTGCTCATCAAAAATGTTTATCATGAAATATTGTTCATATACTCATTGAAACAGCATATACAGATAGTAGAGAAAACAAGTCTTCAACTAGTTATCAAGAGATATCTGATACTGCTGATATATTGAGATTTTCTTTGAGTGAGACAAACTACTTTACTTTATAAGATGTGTATTGAAGAAAATCCAAACTTAGATATTCAAGAACAATAAAAAACTGTCATAGCCGGGCATGGTGGCTCACGCCTGTAATCCCAGCATTCGGGAGGCAGAGCAGGAGGATTGCTGAGTTCGAGGCTTGCCTGGGCTACATAGTGAGCTTAGGGCCAGCCTGAACTGCAAAGCGAGACCCTGTCTCAAAAAAAAAAAAAAAACCTGTCATATATTTTTTACCAAGATTCATCTGTTATTAGCATTTGCCCCTGCGTGCCTTACCATGTTCTCCTATATTCTCTCAAATATTTTCAAGTAAGATATAAACCTAATGAATTTTAACTATAATATTATTCATATTTATTTCAGCAAACCTTTGGTAACAGTAACAAGTTCCTACACAAAATAGTCTTCCTAGCCCCTCAGTCAATTTTTCATTGATGCAATGCTTCTGTGTAATCTGACATCCGTGTCCCAGTCTTGTCACCTAACACGATAGTGTCCTTTTTAGCATGTTTCCCTTCATTACTGAACTGGAATTAGGATCATGTGTTATATTCAGTTGTAATTTTTCTGTAATCTCTTTAATCATGAGCATTTACTTACCCTTATAATTTTAGAAGAATGGTGTCCTTTTAAAAAGTGGGACATTTTTCCTTCTGCATCTTCCCATGATTAGGTGCAGTACACTGTGTAAGTGAGGGTGTATAGAGGCAGATGGCGTCCATCTGTCCCTCATTTTGTGATGCTAGTTTTGAGAGTTCACTGCTGTATTTTCTGAGCATTTTCACAGTTACATAGTATTCTATCTGACTTAAAGGAGGTGATAGCTCAATTTTAACATAACTCTAGGACAATGATGCATTTCATTTATCAGTAAAAGCAACTCAAAAAAAATAACAGTTTAGATTGTATGAAAGTGGTTGCAGCAATATTTATTGTCCAAGTATCTGATGATATACAGAAGCTGTCTGTGTAATCTTAGGTGGAGAATTCATGACTACTGCATTTTATCAGATGGGTTTTCTTAGCACTAAACACAGAAGTGTTGATTTTCTGTTGCATAGACATAGTATATTGATGATGGTGATCATTTGTTTTATTATTTGTGCTTGGTAGAAATCATGGTGATTAACATTCAGTCACTCATTCCCTGAGTTCATAGAGCTGTAAGGTCCAGATTTCCACCCCAATTGGAGAAGATCATTTTGTACTCAATAAAATACCTTTAGGGCCCAATAAACTGGGATTATCTTCCTTTTTAAAATAAGTTCCTCTGCACATCAGACACATTTGTGTAACTGAGCATCCAGCTCATACACAGGGGTTCTTTAAGCTACTGACAAGAATATCATTACTGCAAAGAGAATGATGGTATGGTGCACTAATTCAGCCACACTGGCAGAGAACATTTTGCCTAGGGGTGCAGTTGACAAATTTTAAGCAGCTCCAATTAGCCATCTTCATCTGTAGATTCTTGTACTAGGCTTTGATTCATGGACAGGAGGTTCTAATACCTGCATCTCATCACACAGTCTGCCTCATTCTACAGAACAGCACCAGGGGCCTATGGAGAAAACACATAAAAGTGATCTAGGTTCTAATCTTCTCTGACTCAGCTCTGCATACTTCAGATTTCCCAGGTATAACCTTGAATTAAAAAAAATAAGTTGCCATTTTTTCAGTTTTTGCTTCTTGGTTGTATTTTACACAGCACTGAAAATCTAGCATTCAAATGTCTGAAAGTGACTATACTATATCTATGTGTATTTCAATAAAAGCAGTGATGTTTATTCTGCATTCCCTTATAAATAAGATTTTGCTGAACATCAATCTCTCTTAAAATATTTCTCATGTTCAATGCAGACTTGTGTCTCTTGCTTCTTTACTTTAGCAGTAGCAGAATGTTCTTACTCCAAATATAAAATTACAAAAAAGCAAGAAAAATATTTTCTTTAATTAGCTTCTTCCTTTGGGGGTTTTAGTAGAAAGGTTATGACTTGACAAAGATCCTTCCCATCTGTTCCTGTTTGTTTGCTTTTATTTTGACTTCCTTTCGTTGTCTTATTAAATATCACATGAATCATTAACATTTGTCTTTAAAATAACTGAGACATTATGTTGAGAGAGGTTCAGGCCTACCATCTTTATAATAACCCCATCCACTTGAAGTAAATATTAAACTTAGTAGCTCTATGATCTCGTTTTTGTCCTCTGCTGTGCATTTTCCTCAGCTCTAGAGTAATGAGGCATGTGGACATGCAGCTGTTTTATGAAAATAGCAACTTTCCTTGGATTGCAGGTGTCTGGATGTAAGTTTTGAGTAAATAGATTCCATTTTTTTTTTTGAGACAGGGTCTCGCTTTGTAGTTCAGGCTAGCTCTGAGCTCACTGTGTAGCCCAGGCAAGCCTGGAACTCAGCAATCCTCCTGTCTCTGCCTCCCAAGTGCTGGGATTACAGGCATGAGCCACCACACCCAGCAAATAGATTCCATTTTTAATAAAGCTGCTTTCTTTTAATAAGAAATGCAATTTATTATTCCCTTTTTACATAAGACATATAATACTGGAAATCCTTCAAGATGTCTGTGAAGCACTTCTATCCAAAAATAAAATGTATACCTGTTTGTTCAAACATTTTGTGATACTTTTCACAGCACTGTTAGTAATATGAAATGATTTTCACAAAATGATGTATTAGATTTTAATGTCACTCAACTAAGCAACTTGAAATTATTCTGATTTGCTATCTTCTTATATGAAATATTATATACTGTGATCAGTATTTAAGATGAATGAAGAAGTTATATTCTAGATTTTTGTGTATAGAGAAAAAGTAAAGAATGCACTTGCATGTAATTGATATTCTCAGTAGCCATATAGAGTAATATCTGTGAAAAAATTAAACCAAACCATTAAACATTACATTAGCACAGAGCAAATAAAAGTTGATAATTTGTGATGGAGGTCTTGTTTTGCCCTCCCAAACAATAAATAACAGAGAATCTATACTTTTATTTTTAAGTCTAAATCTGTATGATTTATACAGTGATGGAAAACTCCAGTTTTCTAGATACTTTCTTATTCACCAAATTATAGCTGTAAGCATCAAGTCACAGTGAACTTTGAAACTATTAGGAATTTGTAATTTAAATTTAACTCAACCTCTACTCCCAAATGCTTTTAATTAGAAAAGACTTTTTAATTAAGTCCTCCCAAGCCCTAAGTTTAGCATGATGACTGTGTCATATCAACCCCAATACAAAAGCAAATAATCAGTGTGTCAAAGGAACCCCCCCCCCCGAAAAGGCCCTAAGAATTGTAGTTCTGATTTCGAGTTGCTCATTTGAGGCTGTGGAAATTCAAAAGAAACCTGATAGGATAGCTAGGAACAGACACACTGCCTGCAGAATACCAGGCAGATGCATTGTGTTTTTGAGGTTATTCGGGGGGGGGGGGGTGATGCACTAAAATCGAATAAACCCAAAATTCATATTCACACAGTATCAAATCACTGCACCTGTATTTGGTAACTCTGTGAAAATGTGCAAAATACCTAACATCTGGGGCATTAATAGCCTCACATGTAAAAAGCCCTGAGAATATCTATTGGCTCGTTGGGAAGTTTAAACTCGAAATCTATAAAGTACCTGGAACACAATAAATGCTCCAGAAATACTAGATGTGCTGATATTAATCATTTTCATCATTGCCAATTTTCTTATCTTAAAGCTCTCAGCCATCTGGATGTCAAACAGTAATGCTTGAGAAACCTTACCAAGAACAAATAGGAAAAATGTTCGCGGACCAACGTACAGACAATGGAGGAAACGGCAGGCAGGATAGTTGTGAGACTGGTAAATCTGGATGCACAAGGGCCAAACCTTCCAGCGCAGTGAGCAGCCCTCTAGGGCTCCCCATGCGAACTGCACACCGCTGGCGAGCGAGGCCCCCGCTACCGAAACCCTCCAGGGATTCCAGGAATCTCGTGGGCCACTTGCTTTTTTATCGTGGTCCCAACTTCTTCTCTGTGATACCCTGGTCTCTTGCTCTGACAGTAGTCAGGAAAGGAGAGAGTAGTGGCTTTGCTGGGAGACAGCACACAAACATGACACAATTTGAATTGGACTGTATATACTCCCTGGCACTCCTGCCATTCAATTTTCTTTCAGTTATTTAATTTGTTATCAGAAACCTGAGTTAAAATGATACCCCGTCATTTGGAAGCCTGTTATTAGCTCACTGGATGTGGTGATTTCAGATCGGACACTCTGTGAAAGTGTACAAACTACCTCCCCTACTAAATCCCAAAGCTAATGAGCTACAAAACCATGAGACCTTCTCTGAAAT
>PVIC010025952.1:0-24891 GCA_004025085.1 Thryonomys swinderianus
TTTTTTTTTTTTTTTTTTTTTTTTTTGCTTTTTGAGACAGGGTCTCACATTGTAGTTCAGGCTGGCCCTGAGCTCACTATGGTGCCCAGGCAAGCCGCCGCGAACTCAGCAATCCTCCTGTCTCTGCCTCCCGAGCGCTGGGATTACAGGCGTGAGCCAACACGTCTGGCATTGTGGTATGCGGTGTTGATTGTTGGTGGGCGTGTCTCCACGCCTAGCGTTATATGTGGTTACTGGGGATCAAACTCAGGTCCTTGCGCTTGCGAGGCAGGCGCCGGAACCACTGAGCCAACCCTCCGGCCCCCAGGGAGCTCTTTTTGATGATGTCTGTTTACATAGAGATTAGTTACATGTAAACTTTTTGTTGATTGATTATGCATTGGGGGATTAACCCATGGCAGCTGCTCCAAACCTAAAATTCTAAAATCTACAAATCTAAAATTCTTATTTTAAATAGACGGGATATTTTTTAGTTAGAATTCTGGGGGCATGGATATGATTTTGAGTTTGTATTTTTCATTGTTTAAGGGATATATGTATATTGACTGATAAATTACTCATACCATGTATTTGATAGTTAAAAGATAGCACCTTTCAAAGTTTTCCCTTCACATCCCGACAAATTGAAATTTTTCTAAACTCATTATAGAATCTACTGAAGTGTGCATATGCAGTCATAGGTTTCTGATCTTGAGATTTATTTAGAACACCTAAAATCTCTCTTTCAGTAAATATTGTATTTGAAAAGGATTGCTGGAACATGTGTAGAGTGCTTTACAGTTACTGCACATTTGAAGTTCTAAAACCCCTATGAGGCAGGGAGATTTTGCACTCTCTGCAGGGAAGGATTTGGAATACAGAGTGACTTGTGCTGTGCAGCATAGCAGAAAACTGTTAGAGTCCATCTTCGAACCCAGGGCTTTCATTCTGTATATTACAGCTCTTTCTATTACTTCTGTGGCTGTCAGCTTTGGGTGACATTGTCCTCATGAGGAGTTTAGAACAAAGCAAACAAACATACATGCTCAGGCCCTGCCCCAAAGGCCTAGCCACCTAGAAAAGGATGTTTAAAAACAAAGCAAAATAAAACCAAAGAAATTCTCCGTGGCATTCTCAGGTGCAGTGGTAGTTGTGAACTTGTGCTCTGAACTATTCTACTTTACCCAGGATTTTCTACCAAGAGAGTTTATTGAGCCAACCAGGACACTTTCTAAGAAAAAAGGGCCTCTCCTGGAAATGTCTCACAAAAGAGCCTTTTCTCTGAGTTATGATGGTCTCCCCTCCTTTCTGGTTGCAAGGCATTAACAGTAACTCAGTTCTCCCCTGGCATCTGCAGTCTCAATGCTTGACTATAAGGCCAGTGAGGCTGGGCTAACCCTTTTGCTCTCACAGCCCAGAAAAGCTATAACTTAAAGCCTTTTAGTAAAACTTAAGTTTTTAATACTCACAGATATGCTTATTTGTGCTTGTCTTCTTCCCTCCATGTTTTCCTATAATATTATCTTGAGATATTTGGTGCTACTATCAATGCAGGGTTGTCTGTAAAAATATAGTTGATCTTTTCTGAATGCTTCACACTGCTAGCTAGTAAAATTGTCCTGGTGCTGATCTGGACTGGCTTATTTAGAGAAATTAAGAGCATGATTACCAACTAAGGCTAGTTGGCTCATGGTTGCCAGGCCTTCCAGAATTAAGTACACAAATTAAGAGTAAGCTTTCAGAAAATTTTAGTGATAGGGCAGTGTTTATGTCTATTTAATAATAAACATAAAATTAGAGTTTGGGTTTTGTTCAACCTTGTCTTTAAAAAATATTATGTATTCTTTGGTTTTACAAAAATGTCAAAATTGACCTATCTGTACATCTAATTTCATAGGCCATAGAATAGGTCTCTGTATTCCACAGGAACTGAGGCAACTACTGACTCTCTACTTTTTCATACATGTAGCGATAAAACTCTTGATTGATAACTATTTTAAGGCTATAGAGTAACTCACTCTCAAGTGATAATTTTCAAGGTCTAGAAGTTGGCCTCAGCTTAGGATTCAGCCTCAATCTACAGTTTTTAAATATACTTCTGACACTTTGCCACCTGACCTCCCTAGGCTGCAGTTATTTATATAGATGCTTATTTAGCCCCCTGAAGACACAGGTATATTTTGGTACGATTAATATTGAGTTTCAGTGATGAGTCAAATACTGAAGAAGAAAAATGGTTTTCAGTTTACTGTCGCATATTATGGTTTTATTCTTGAGTGCCTCTTGTCAAGTCAGCAAAGCATTTCATCATTGTATATATTTTCTCTGTTTGATTTAGAAAATAGATTGTTTTAAAATGACTAGGTTTTTTTTTTTTTGTGGTGGTGATTGAACACGGAGCCTCATGCATGCTAGCAAGCACTCTCTTGCTGAGCTACAGCCTCAGCCCAAATATATCATTTTAAAAGGCATACTAAGGTATGTTGATCCTTTTCTATTGCATATTGGTTTAGGCAGTCAAAAACTTCTGTTTGCTTTTTCTCAAGTAGGATAGATCTTAAAGATAAGACAGTGTTACTTTAGCTCCACTAGGCAAGTCTACCCTACTTTCCACTTTTTTATATTATTTTATATAATTTTTATATCATATTGTTTCTATTGCAAAAATATGGCTTACTCCTTGTAGAACTTTGGGAAATACAGAAAAACATAACAAAGAAAGTTAACTTTTCCATATTCTCAGCACTTGGAGATTACATTGTTCACATTTTGGTGCATTTTCTTTTTCAGATTTTTGCTTCATTATAAGTCATATAATTGTCAACATATTATGAATGTAAAATTTTACTTGCTTATTTATATAAGGTATTTTTTTATTTATAAATGTAGTTGGATGCATACTATGGAAATGTTTGGAAAAATAGAGAACATTCACAAAGTAGAACCCTAAAAATCATCCAGAGTCCCAGGAATAAGCTTTAAGTTTTAGTTATGTATTTATTCATTTCTTAAACATTGAATTTGTATCCTAATTAATTTTAAGCACACATAATACAGGCATAATTGCAAAACCTAGATGAGCTAAAAGCTAATAAAAATCTAATGAGTTAGGTTGTTAAGTGTGTACTTCAAAATGTGAAAGAATATTTAAGTTCCTGAACAAAAATAAAAGGTTATTCTGTTGTTCTATATAGTTCATTTAGAGAGAAAAATGCACTTTTACTTAGTATTTCCAGTGTAGTATTGTCTCCACCATGTTTAAATTATTTGAGCCACTCACCATAAACAGTAGAAAGGATGTCATTGCTATGTCTTAAATGTCCAACTAATACACCATTTTGACTGTATGTCAGCATATGTGGTTGCCAAGTGAAAGGAGCAGAAAAGGCACAATTTCAGAGAGCATTTTTGGCCTCACTTTGCCCTTAGATGGCATAGTGAGCCTTACTACTCTCAGTCCAGTTGGATATTCACCTAAGGCCTGGGAAAATACACTGCTTGTTTATATCATGACTTCCTTGTCTTTTAAAGTCTGATTTCTACTTATCTTTGATAGCCAAGAACATAAGTATTTTTCATCCTCTTAGCGAGTGGGATTGTGTTGTCCCAAAAGGGAATATTCACATCATAACCTTTAATAATTTTATATATGGCCTCACCTGGAAATAGGGTCTTTGCAGATGTAATCGGTTTAAGATGATGCTGGGTTACAGTGGATCATGCTGGATTGAGGTGAACCCTGATCTAATGACTACTGCCCTTATTAGAAGATGGAAATTTGGTTACAGAAACAGAGGACACAGGAGAGTGCCATGTGACAGTGGAGATAATTTAGAATAATACTTATTCTGTAAGCCGTGGAAAACCAAGGATTGTGGCAACCACCAAATTTTAGGAAGAGTCAAGGAAGAATCCTTTTCTAGAGCTTTCCAAAGAACGTTGCCCTGCTAACACCTTGACTTGTACTTCCAGCCTCAAGAGCTATGAGAAATAAGCTTGCTTAAAGCCATTAGGTGTGATTTCTTATCACAATTCTACAAACCCAATTTACTCTTTAAGACACTGGTTTTGAACTCTAAAGTCTCTGAGGTTATCGTTTCTGAACCCTCTTAAATGTGAGAATAAACTTTTTAGTGAACATTTTTTTCTTAAAAAGTCTGTAGAGATTGCTCTGTAGTTTCCTATAATTTGCTGTTACAAAAAGTATGCAGTTATCTTGTTTTTTGTGCCTTTTACAAGTTCTTCTTTCTTGCTGCAGGGTATTGTATTACAAATAAATTCTGTCCAGATTTGTGATTTCACACCCCCCTACCTTGCCATATCCTAACCTCATTTGTGACGGCATTTTTTCCTCCCAAGCAAGAACATACATTTCAGTATGTGTACATATGCATGCACGTGCAAATATGTTATTTTAAAAATATTATTTTTGTGCATCTTGGGTTGAATCCATTCTTCAAATCTTTCTGTTTATCACTTGTTCTCAGCTTTTTCAATCTTTATTGTTGCTTTCCAACTACATTTGAAAGTATTTCTTGAATGTTTTTTTGCACCTCTTATTGTATAGAGTATCAGTTAATACTAACCTGATACTTTTATTGGGGATTTATCTTCTTTTACAGCGTTTGTATTTTTCTCACTGTTCTTCTGACTTACCTTTGTTCCTTTTACTCATGTCCTGTGGGTTTCACCTTTCAACCTGTTTTCCCTTTAAAGGTTTCATTTAATGTGGTAAGAGGCATGTATTCTTGTATCTTACTAAGGATGCCAGGAATTTTGAAAATTATTTTTGTTTCTGGTTTCTTGAGATTTATATTTTCCTCCCTTTTTATTCCTAAATGATAGTAAATCTGTGTAGACCTATTGTTTGCTGACTATAGGAATTGGGATTGTCTTTCAGCCTATTATTGAAATATTTTGGTGTTAATTAAATTATTATTATTATTATTATTATTATTATTATTGCTTTTTTTTTGAGACAGGGTCTCACTTTGTAGTTCAGGCCGGCCCTGAGCTCACTATGGTGCCCAGGCAAGCCGCCGCGAACTCAGCAATCCTCCTGTCTCTGCCTCCTGAGTGCTGGGATGACAGGCGTGAGCCATCACGCCCGGCACTGTGGTATGCGGTGTTGATTGTTGGTGGGCGTGAGTCTCCACGCCCAGCATTGTATGTGGTTTCCGGGGATCAAACTCAGGACCTTGCGCTTGCGAGGCAGGCACCGGAACCACTGAGCTAACCCTTCGGCCCTTAAATTATTTCTTAAGCATAGCAGTCAACCTCATGTGTATACTTGTCAGCTTAGTTCCTAGTTTTCATATAATGTACATCTAGATGGAATCCTCAAATTGGTCATTATTTGCCTTAAGTGATAAAAAGAGAATGAGAAAGTGTTCAAAAATTGTTTCCCATGACAATATCTATCTTTATTGATTATACTTTGTGAAAGGGGGTTGTTTGTCAGTGCTCCATTGTCATTCCTCTGCTGTTTACTAATTGTTAATTTGAAGTGTTCCCATGAGGTGGTGGGTAGGGCAGGTAGTTTCCTTTCATATCAGTGTAACACTGAATAGTTGCTTAGTTTTGTTTGCTTCAGAGAGTACAGACAGTGTGAGTGGGAAAGGTTTTACGTACGTGCTTCCAAGTAAGCAGGTTACTCTTCACTGGAGCAGGATACTTAAATCATTAAGTTTAGGTTTAACTCTGTTCCATCAACCTTCTCTTTAATGTGATATTCTCTCAGCAGTTTTCCATGGGTCCAGATTTCTAGCATTGTGAGTTGTTTGTCTTTTATATTTATAGATGTTTTAATGGGAATGTGGGAGAAATTGTGTGTGGTACTTGATAAATACGGTCTTGACGTTTTAGCTCATCTCATTCTATATGCAGATTGCCTATTGACTTGTAATTTCAGGCAATATATTTTACTGTTATTATCTTTGTCTCTAAATGGTCTTTAAATTTAAGTGTATATGGCTAATAGACTAATGCAAATATTTATTAATTTAGAAAATTATTGTTTATTAAAGCAAAAGAAATTTTTCATGTATTCCTGAAATATTTTTTTTGCCCATTCATTCATTTGATATTTTACCATTTCCAGTCTCCCTTTTGTTTGTCTATTTTCCTGTCCATCCTCAGGAATGATTTAAGCACTGCGAACCAGATAAAAATTACAAGGATTTATTTAGAGCTGGTGCCTGACCGTAACTGAACTGTTCTCCTAGGAAGAGGGATGAATTGGATTTCCAATTCTGATGTTTCTGTAATAAGGTCTCTGATATGTACTACTTTTTAGGGTATTGGTAGGGTAGACCTGCTCAGCTCAAAGCCAACTGATAGATGGAAAGAGGTCAGTAATTTTTGAGTTGAAAAGACAGGTGTGTGTGTGTGAGGATAATTACAAATACCTCTTGCCCTTTTTAAAGAAAAAATTTAATTGTAGTAAAAAATAGCCAAATTTATCATCTGTATGGTATAAAGCAAGTGAAGATAAAACAACAAAAAGAGGAGAAATAAGAGAAGTGGAACAAAGCTTAGGTTAGAAGTAATCCTTAGACAGCACTCAGGAGGCAGAGGCAGGAGGATTGCAAAGTTCAAGGCTTGCCTGAGCTACATAGTGAGCTCAGGGCCAGCCTGCACCACAAAGTGAGATGCTGTCGAAAGAAAGAAAGAAAGAAAGAAAGAAAGAAAGAGAGAGAGAGAGAGAGAGAGAGAGAGAGAGAGAGAGAGAGAGAGAGAGAGAGAGAGAGAGAGAGAGAGAGAGAGAGAGAGAGAGAGAGAGAGAGAGAGAAAGAAAGAAAGGGAGAAAGAAAGACAAAGAAAGAAAGAAAGAGAAAGAAAGCTTAGAGCAATAGTATTAACAAATATCCCATTTCCATGATTTTAAGACATTAAGAAGTAGTAAGATTAGGAAAAAAGAAAAGAAAAACTACCTTCAATGGTTAGATTGATCATAACTGTGTTTTTCCTATGTTAAAATGTGAGAAAACCTTTGTCTTAGAACCCAAGAAATATACAGAATGTTGTGTATGGGTAATGAGAAGTAAATGGGTTTCAGGAGAAAATGACAACCAGATTACAATGTTGACACAGCCCCATTGTCTAAAAGGCCCAGGGTCATATACCCTCAACACCATCTGCCAACTTCATACTCTCCCAACCTTCAGCTCTCTGTGCTGCCTAGAACTCTTATGTCCATATTTGCTAGTGCTCATTGAGTCTAGATAATAGCTTTCCCTATAAAAGTTATTGTTTGTTGTTGTTTTGATTCTCCACATTATGGCTTGTTGACAGCAACTAACAGTCTAACACATGTACCTCATGGAAACGTGTTCTTAGTAATGATGATAGAATAGCCAGCAAAATGTTATATGTGTGAAGCACTAACCTCTGTGTTTACTGTGAGCAAATGAGCAGTATGTGGACATTTGAAATATAAGTCTACTTAAAATTCTGTCATGTGACATTAGTTCCATTCTTTGGCCATATGTATGTTTTTTTCTACATGAAAAGTGGCTTATAATGGCATCACCAGTTGTTCATCAATCTCTTTTCCATTATGTAAAGACTGCCTGTGTCCACCCTCTGTCAGTTTGCAAGTTTATCATGACATATGTACATATAAAGGATTGTTCCTTTTTCTGGGTGGAGAATGAACTATAAATATGAACAAGACTTTAAAAGAGTGTGACATAAATCACTAAGAAAAATCTGTGGTAGACTGTGAGAGCATAAAAATCACCATGAATTATAAATACAACAGGAGGGCTACTGGTATCATTTTATATGAAAGCAGAAAAATACTTCTTGCTACAGTAAAGCTCAGTGATTTTAATATCATTGCTTGACCAGATTCTATTTGGATTACTGTGCTGTGAAAGGATCCATAGTTAAAAAAAAAATACTGGAGATAATGGATATTTGTGGAGCACGGATAGATGCTTGAAGGTGAAGTTTACATTTGTTTTATATTGATACTCATGTATCAAAACAAATTTATTATGTCTTTATATTTGTGCTTGGATGCTAATATAGGGGATATTGTGTGTGTGTGTGTGTGTGTGTGTGTGTGTGTGTGTGTATGGCTGTGATATATTGGGGATCGAACCTAGATCTCCCTGAGTTACATTTCTAGACCTTGTTAAATAGCAAGTTGCACACGCTGGGCAACTTTCCTGTTTTATCTAATAATGTTTTTACAAGGAAGACTAATTATAAAACAGATGTGGACAACCTTTGAAGCATATATTAAAGAGGAGTTTTTGAATGTATCACCTCTGGGATAATTATTTCTGTTTTAGGAAGCAGTCTATTCTTTGCAGAAGAAAGTTTTCTTTGTAAGATATAATTCCTATACAGTTAAAGAGTTGTACATTATATATTAAATGTATTCTATTTTGAAAGCAGGATTATTTTCTTTCCATATAAAAAGTACTTTATTGAGGACATAAGAATTAAGCAACTTCATTAGTTAATAGAAGATAATAAAGCATAGGGCAGCGATGGCAAGAGTTTCGGAGCTTTTGAGGACAGCAAACAGCTTGCTGTGGCATGAGTGCAGGGGGTGCACCATCCCTAGTTAGAACATAGGACCGTAGATCCTCCCTGGTTGAGATCTGTGCAGTATTTTGACAGCATTAGCACTGAAGACACTACAAAAATCTCAGTCTTTTTTTTTAAATTCTTCATTGGTACATTTTATATACAGCTCACAATCATACTCAAATTCGGGAATTTGTACCGGTATATGACACGAGTTAATTCTCATTTTTACCCTTATCTCTACCCACCCCACAACACCCCACCCCCTATATACATGTGCTTTCTTTATTTTTTCAAATCATATTTATTCATTTCCCTTATTACTTTCTCCTATCACATTCCCTTTGAATAAAAATTCTCAGTCTTAAAGAAAACTAGAGACAAGCTACCATTACATTTTTCATTACATTACCCTTGTTCACACACTCTAAATACTAAGTTTTCAGTAGGTTAGGAAACATTTTCCTTTTTTCTAACTGGAAATTTCTTCCATATTTAAATAATCTTATTGCAAATTTAAAAAATTCATTTCTCTAACACAGTTTTCAATTCTTTGGAGGAATAACTATTTGTTGTTTTTGGTCAGACTATAGATTATGAAACAAAGTTGCTTAGTAAGAACAGGACTTATTTCTAATATGGCAATTCATGATTATTATTTTCTCATCAATTTTCAAGTCATACAGCTAGCCCCAGTACTACCACTGTGCAGATTCTTATGAGTGATTTTCAGTTGAAAATACCAAAAAAATTTTACTTTCTAAATTTGTTTCCCAGAGAAACTTTTTACTTTAATGAGTTCTAGGGTTCTTTGAAGCTGTTCTAGAATTGACAAATCTAACATATTACAGAAATAAACTGATATCAATGAGGAAAGCTGAGCTTGTGGTAGTCTGAATAGATAAGTAATGACTGAAACTTAAAATTGCCTGTGTAATCGGAAGTCTGTATTGTGTTTTCCCATTACTGCCATTTTGACTGAAAAATTAAAATCTGCTAGTGGTCTTAGTGATGTTTTGGACAATAAGATGACAGAATTTTATGCAGCAAAATCAGTGCAGCTCTTAACTTGTCCATCATATTCCCAATGAGAAGCCTATGTCATTTATTAATTTGAGAATTATTATATTTTAAAAAGTAGGTTGTCTTATATTTTTAATGAGAAAATTGACATTATACTGGTAACATTGGCTTTTCTGTGTGGTGTGTGTGTGTGTGTGTGTGTGTGTGTTTGTGTATGTATGTGTGTTTGTACACATATCTATGTGGTACTGCGGAATAAGCACAGAGCCTCTTAACTATAGGGCAGAGGCTTTACCTCTAAGCTATCTCTGCAGCTTTAGTTTGAGAATTATTGATTATAATGGATTTAACCTCTGAAAATATAAATGTAAGAAATACTATGTAAGAAATATTTCCCTCCCCCTTTGGCTAAACTAGAATGTCCTTGGTTCAAACTGTTGTTTAAAGATAAGTATCTTTTTATTAATTGAAAGTAAAACACAAAGGAAATGAGAACCCCTTCTTTCCAGGAATCACTCCTTGGTGTCTGTGATTCTGACTTCTGCTTTTATGTTATTATAACTGAATTTAGAGTCCCTCTGTTTATGTGGCTCATTAGATTCTAGAGAGACCAACATGTGACTAGAAAATGTTTGGTTTATGGTTTCAGGTGAAAAAATAGCTGCACCAGGGCCAGGAAAAGAGGCAATAATTATTAGAGCTTCCCATGTGAAAGAATGTCATTGCCAGGACTGATAAACTCTGTCCCCTGTGTGGACAGCACCACTAGAAGTGACACTTATGTTATCATGTGGTCCAGTCATGTTTAAGAGGGAAAGAAACTTCAAATGGAGCTGCTCTGGTACCCTGGGCACTGATAGCACATTAGGTTCTGTACTGCTGAAGGAATATTTGATGTATGAGCAAACTTAGGAGACAAATAAATTGAGCACCACTATTTCTTTGGGTGTTGCAGGCAATGATTTTCAACTAAGAGTAGATGTGTCTTCTCTAGTTCTGAGCTTAAGACTGGGCTAAGGTAGGATGGAATCAGCTGTCATAAGACAAGGATATATGAGATGTTTTGGGGAATGGATTCAACTCTGTCTATCACCTGGATGACAAGACAAAATGTTTAGTGCTCTATTCAGAAAACACTCATAAACACTGTTCAAACTCATAGAGGAAATTATAGGGAAAGGCCATAGACTCTGGAGAACTAGAGATAAAAGCCAATTTAGAAGCTTCTGGTCTAGTGGTACATTTGAGTATATAGTTTTTCTGTGATGCCTATTATATTCTTCTTAAAGTTAACTCTTTTTCTGCAGGAACATTTGTATAAGCCAACAGAGAAATGTTACAGCCCAAAGGGACAAAATAGCAAAGAGCACTGAGAGCTGCTTACTTACCTGCGCTTGTATAGTACTTCATACGGGCCTTTGCATTCAGTACATGGTTGCAGAATGGAGACGTTAGCTGAAAGTTGCTATTTGTGGTGGGTCATGAAAGGGGACTAAATTTCATTGAGCTGCGGGAAATGAGATGGCTTTTCAATTTAGTAGGACGCTATGAAAGAAAAAACAGATGGTGGAATGAGTTTGTTGTTTTGAAACATCCAACAGGGCAATCTGACTGTAGGCATTGGTAGATACTGTTGTAACGATTTATAAGAGGTTGTCTCTAAAGATCAATTCCTAGGAATTTTGTATTGGTTTTCCTTAAGGCCCTGTCCTGATTGTCTGTCTTATTGAGTAAACTTATTTTCGGAGAACAGGTACTAAATGAGACTAAGGTTATGGGTTTCATCTGTGTAACACCATTTGTTGAGTTTGTATTAATTGAACACACACATGTACACAAGGACTCACTGGAAGCTGCTTTGGAGAATATATAAGAGAATTATCTTTTTTTTTCCTGACAAATTATTATTGCAGACTAATCTCATAATTCCTATTCAACAGCCTTACTATAATGCTGTTATTTCCCAGAGGACTCCAGCAAGTAGCAAATGTGCTAGTTAAGAACACTTTTCTTTCTGCAGCTAGAGTTTATCATATTGATTGGGATCATTTTCTCAATCAGATTGTTGAAAAAGCTTTATTGATATTTGTTGAATTGAATTAAGTATAAAACCCCAAATGTAGTTCTGTGGAAGAGGGGAAAGCCTCCCCAGCCCTTAACTCCCTTCAGTATAAGGACTGAATCCAGAGTGTTTGCATTGAGTTTCATGCCAGCAACTTTTTGAAATTTTTTATTAGGAGACAGGATTTCCCTGAGTTGCTACATTACCCAGGTTGAGCCCAAAATTTGGATCTTCTTGCCTCAGTCTCCCCATATGCTGAGATTATGAACATATTTGGCTTAAACTTTTCTCCTTTAGAGTAGGTATGTCCCACTGAGAGAGAGCCATGGATTCTGCTAAAAAGACCTTATAATTCAGCAGAGGGATGTTCTGGAAATAATCATTCAAAATTCTTCCCTTCTTTGTCTCCCCGTTCTTAATTGGATGTTCATTATACTGTATTTCTTACTTATTGAGTTTTAAAAATCTGAAGACGGTTGGTTTGTTCTGTAGCCAGATCCAGTAATAATAGTACAGTTGTCAGAAGTAATGCTAACAGCAGCAGTATCTGTTGCTCCAATAATGTGTTAATAATCTCAGCTTTTCTTTCCTGAGGTGTGCTGTAAATACTTTGTATTGAGCAAACAGTGAATTTTCCTCAATATCTTAGAATTAGAAGTGTAATCAGAAACAAAAAGTAGAGCTTCAAAAAGATTTTTTTATAAATGTGTACCTGGATTAAAGAAGAATTATTTACTTTTATTGGCTAGATAGTACACTGAAAACACTTTCTGATTCTGAGCTCTGTAGTTTTGTTTAGAGCACTGCACAGCTCTTCATTTCATTCATCATTGCTCGCAGTGGTTGCTCTGTGTAGCTCCTCTGAAGCTGGGGAACCTGAAGCTGAGTGTTAGAGCTGGAATGAAGACCTGACTCGGGCGGAGGGCTGCCGTCTATTCCACTGCAGCATCCAAACCATCACACCTTTTGTGACGTGCCCTCCAAAGACATGGTATTGCTTTCAACTGCGATGACACCATAATTGATCAAATATGTTCTTTTGAGGAATCATAAATTCTTATTGGAGTTTGAAAAGGTGTCATGTTCATTTGTCAACATGTCACTCTAGGGACACAGGTGCAGCAAATTTATGGAAGAAGCACCTCGTGTTTCTCCTGAGCCACATAAATATGAAGCAGAATTGATTAAAAACTTGTGGTTTTAGATTACTTCTCAGATTGAGAGCAATTAAGATCTTTCTGTGGAAGGCAGTGGACTGTGATTCTCAGGTTTTCTGTAGCGTAGGCAGGGATTAGATATGGGGACACCACGGAAATTTTAGGAGACCTGCAGATAGATGTCTTGTCAGAAGAGAATACTAAGGCATTTCTTCTCTGGCAAAGAGAATATTGTGCGTTTTTAGTCAAGTGCATGATTAACTTTGACATTTGGAAATGGAACTTCACGTAAAAATAAGCGTGGTACTTCTGCATATTTAATTAAGATGTTTAGTTCCTGTCAAGGCTGGTAGTTTTTTTCCTCCTGTGAAGGGCAATATATTCTCAACTTCTGAAATTTCACAAACCTGTACTTAACCTTTAATCGTCATTCCATTTACATGGAAATCTGATTAACAACTTTTAAAGTTCATGAGCTCCTGGTAAATGCAATTAAGACCTTTTTGGAGTTTGTTATTAAGAGCTGGCATTTAAAGAAGACTAGGGGCTGGCTACTATGGCTGTCTTCTCTATAGCAGGATGTCTTAAGCAATTAGCAGAGAACATGAGGTACATGAATTGCACTGTATTGCTTCTGCGTTAACATGGCTGGTATTTAAATAGCATGCTGTCTTCTTCTTTTCTGTGGCTTGCTTTCTTGGTCTGCGCTTGTTACTGAGTGGTAGAATGATGCTGAGATTAATTAGATAGAGCAATGGCAGTTTTCCTAAGTGTGAGAGTCAAGCAGAAATCCTCCCTGTCCCTTGCTGTTCTCAAGTCGTGTTTACCAACATTCACTCTCATGTCATGTGCAATCATATTAATCATCCTACTTCACTGAACTTATTCCATCTTGCTGCCGGGTATGTTAGCCTTTTTGAGAATTAGAAATTAAAGCATAGTTATTACAGAAAGTAGCAGTTGCAGTATATAACTACTATTTTCCAGACAATTAGGCATTTCAGCTGTTCAGCCATAGCCCTTGGGTCATAGGGGCAGAGGAAGAACTCTGTTTGAGCAGAACATGGGATATAATTTACAAACTGAGATAGTGATAAGCGGGAAATGGGAGGTATATTTGTCAGCTTTTCCATTGCTAGGCCAAAATTCCTGATATACACAACTCAGAGGAGAAAAGGTTTATTTTGGCTCATAGTCTCAGAGGTTTCTTTAAACCACTCAGTGCAGAAATAGCTTGGCGGGGATAAAACTGCTTAGTCCTTGGCAGCGAAGAAACAGAAGAACAGAAGGAAGGGCTGGGACCAGGATATACCTCCAGGTCTTGCTCTCCATGACCCACCTCCAGCCATGTCCCAATCTCCTAATAGCACATTTAGCTGTTAACTAATCAAGCTTAGCAAACCCATGATCTTCCAAAAGCCTCAGTTCTAAACATGTGATATTTTGAGGGATATTTTACATCCAAACTATAATGGAGGGCAAATAATAAAAAGCAAAAGGATGTAATGGAATCACATGCTGTCAATCAGGGAACATGTCACATCCTTCTTAATAACAGAATGTAGTTTTGTTGAGGCATAGAATTCACTTCTTTAGGTACAACATGTGTGCGAGACACTGCTTATTATTATGGTGTTGGCAAGAACTAGCAGTGAAAGTATTAATAGAGACAAATCAATACATTTTGTAACCATACTACTAAGTAATACTGGGACTTTTTCATATTTCTGTACTGTGAAAAACTTGATAGTGTAAATTGCTTATAAATGAAAGATCAAAACAAAACGTAGAAATATTTGGAAAAATAAAATTCAATAGTAAAACCTAAGAAGAATTAAGTTATGCTGGAACTATCAATGAAATCCATTTTTAGATCTTAAAATTTCTATATGTACTATAAACTGATTTAAATCAGCAGAGCAGTTCGTTTCATTAACCTTTTAAATTGTAGTCTAATCTCAACTGCAAGTCAGTGAAATAATTTCATACCACATTTTGAATTAACACATAGCTTTTCAGTAAAATAGTCTATAATAACCACAGATCTGTTGTAAATGTGGAATTTCTTTAGCAACAAAACTTATAAAATAGGGTTTCTTTTGCTTTAACCAAGCTGTTTATAGTTTTATTTTTTAAAGGGATAGAATCACTACTTTCATTCTGCTTGTATTAGAGAAAGAATTTTTCTTGTGAATTCGAGAGTTAACATAGCCTAGAAATGGGTGCTATTGAGCATTTCTAGTTATAGAGGTTTTAAATGGTATCACAGTTTGATTTAAAATAATGTTGATATTGGGGAGTATTAGGCAAAATACCTTCTCATCTAGTCAGACTGGGAACTTAAGAGATCAACATAAAGACAGTTAAACTTCCAGCTGGGTATGATTAACTGACAATTCTGGGTCATTATCTGTGGGTCCTGTAAGCATGTGAATGATTTTAGATAGATTGAGTTCTCAGAGATTTTTGTGGATGGGGTAGGAGCTGATCCTTGAAGGAGGACTAGGATTTAAGGATATGGGAAGATCACTATAGTTGAGAATAATATGTATAATTCTGAAGGAATAACTACTAAATTTAACTAGATCTTTAAAGTGCCTGATCTTGATGAATTCATGTGAATTTTTCTTTTTTTTTCAGATATTCATCGGTATGTCTTATATACAGCTCACAATCACAGACAACATTGGGGAATTTGTACCAGTGTATGACACAAGTTAATTCTCATTTTTACCCACATCCCTACCCACCCACAACGCCCCACCCTTTATCTACATACTCTTTCATTTTCTTTCAGAATCATATTTATTCTTTCCCCTCCTTATGTTACCACACAAAATTCCTGTTGGAAATTTCCTATTTTATAAAAACTATCATATATTCTAGAACTCATTTGTGTCTCCAGGTTCTCATAGCAGAGAAAAGATCTGGCATTTGCATATCTGTGATCTATTTATTTCACTTATTAGTGTGTTCTCCAGGTGTATCCATTTGCACATAAATGAATGAAACTTGTCATTTTTATGGCAGAGAAATACTCTATTTTATATAAAAAGAAACCCATATCTTCTTTATCCAGTCTCCAGTTGATGGGCATTTGGGTTGTTTCAAAGATTGGATTATCACGAACTGAGCTGTTATGAACAAGGGTGTACATATGTCTTTCCAATGTGATTATTTAAATTCCTTTGAGTACATTCCTAGCAGGGGAATAGCAGGGTCAAATGGGACCTCTAGTCCTAGTTTTCTGAGAAATCTCCATACAGATCTCCACGATGGTTGCACAAGTCTACAATCCCACCAACAGTGGAGGGAGGGTTCTTTTCTCCCCACAGCCTCGCCAGCATTTATTGTTGGTTGATTTTGTAATAACAGCCATTCTTTGTGGAGTGAGATGAAATCTCAGTGTTGTTTTCATCTGCATCTCTCAAATGACCAGTGGTGGTGAACATTTCTTCATAAGCTTCTTGGCTGCTTTGACTTTTGCCTCTGAGAAGTGTCTGTTCATTTCAGATGCCCATTTTTGAATTGGGTCTTTAAACTTGAGGAGACTGATTTAAGTTCTTTATATATTGTAGATAATAGCCCTTTGTCTGACAAATGGCTACTAAAGATTTTTTTCCCATGTTGTTGGTTGTCTTTTAGCGGTGTCAGTGGTTTCTTTTGCTGTGCAGAATCTTTTTAGGAGGATGAGATCCCATTTTTTTATTGTTTCTGCTAGTTCTCATGCTATAGAGGTTTTATCATGTGAATTTTTCTTAATGGACTCCTTGAAGAAATGAACCATTTATTTTTTTTCTGTACCTGGTGACTTCCAAACCCCATTACCCTTGATTCTTCACAGCACTAGCCTTAAATTCCAAGAGGAAGGCACTTCACATAGTTCCTGTTTCTCAGTAGGTAGAGAATAATTGCTAATTGAATCTGAATCTGATTTTGCTGTTGCTAAAGATCTTAATTTCAATGAATTATAAGCAAACATTTTTATGTATGTCAGTATTCATGTTTAGAGATAGCCAATATGAAAGAGTCTTTAGTAGCTATTCTACTAATTGAAAATGCTGGGTCTTACCTACTTAATTGAATAAAACTCTCTCCAGAGAGTAATTTTCATCTTTTCAAGATGCATTAACTCTTTCAGGTCATTAGGGTAGCACTTATCTCATTGGAGCAGAAATTTAATAAATAGTGTCCCTGTGATGTGAGTAAATTAATGTACCTCAAAGGGCCTGAAGTTTCACCAGGGGTGTTGTAGTTACACTCTGAGGAGCTCATCTGTGAATATGCAGCATCAATAAATAGCTGCCCTTTAGACCATCTCACTTCAATTTAAGCAATCTCCTAGAGTAACCACTTTAAGATGCGGTGTTAGATGTCGCAGAGATACCAGGAGAAGACATGGCTTGAACTAAGAGGCAGCAGAGAAGGCAAATGGTTATAAGATAAAATCCTTGAGGGATCCAAACTGTGGTATAGGTTTCAATTAGAGGGAGACTGCATAATTGACAGTTAATAAAAGTGATAATTTTTTGGAAGGCAGACTTTTTATACAATATTCTCATTCCTATTTGTTCCTTTATGTGTGTACATATGTGTGAATGTGTGTAGATATGGACACATATATGCACGTGTATGGGAAACACAAGATTAATCCAAAGCAATTTTTTTTACAATTTTCCTATATATGCCAAATCTGTTGTATGTGAATATAAATTGTTAATATCTGACAGAAAGCATAACAGAAGCCAGCTAGCATTTTATGGAGATATTCTCAACTTGGGTGTCAGTGTCCTGCTGTGGTGTTGACCTGCAAGTAGAAAATAGGGTAAGACTGAATTTTCCTATCCACAGCATATTACACACTGACATCTATTGGGAAAATAGAGGCAGCTCGTTTCTGTAGTAAGACTAAGAGAAAGTTACATAGAAAGATCACACAGCAAAAAGTACTTTGAAAACAAGCAGAGATACTGACCATCAGAAGTTTAAAGTTTATAGCATCTGCCTCAGTTTCCTCATGCATGAGTTGACATCTTCATGTATATGGACTCTAGTAACATCTGACTAGAGTTAATGTTCTTTGAAATCAATTAAGTTCTACTTAGCATCATCACTTTTTTTATCCCATGCCTTATACTTAATAAATGAAAGTGGTAGTTATAGGCAGAAAGACCATCCATGCCTGCCTCCCCCATCAAAAAAGAGATTTTAACTTGACAAATAATGGAGCTTTTTAGGGAATAGAACATAATATAATTCTATCAGGTGGTAGTGGTGTAAAAAAACTAACAAATTAGTCTTAAAGGAGGTTTATTGGGACTGTGCTGAAACCATTAAAGGACTTATCAAAGGAATGATTATATTCAGCCTAAGCTGGTAACAAGTTGTGGCATAGAGTGACATAACGTAAGGCAGGAGGACTATTTGTAAGACCATGTTATCTGTGTGAAGGCTAATGAGGATCTGATATAAAAGAAGGAGTATAGGGATGAGAATATTTAGAAAAGGAAATGGTCACGAAATGTGTAGTATAAAACTATAGGAATTGTAGGTAATTTGGAGAAAGTCACAGCTAGCTACAAATTTTAATCCTGGGGCCGGGGGAGTTAATCAGTAGTGTAGTACTTGGTAAGTATGCATAAGCCCCTTGGTTCAATCTCACCATGTGTGTGTGCGCACACACACACACGCACACACACACGCGCACACACACACGCACACACACGCGCACACGCACACACGCACACACACACACACACACCACACGAGTGAGAAGCAAGAACAGCCAAGCAAGAGACTGAAAGAGACAGACAAAATAGGTGACAGAGACAGAGACAGAGAGCCCTTATTTTCTTCTCTCCCTCCATTTGAAGAGAAGTTGTAGCAAAGTATGCTTTGTCACACTGATTCATTCTCCCTGAAAGCAGAGATGAGGGAACCTTTTCCAATGCATGCTGCGAAGGCCAGTATTATTCTAATAGGAAGGTCAAAAATATCATAGGAAATTATAGAGCATTTTCTCTCTTGACTATAGATACAGTTATCTTGAGTAGAATATCAGCAAATCAAATCTATCAGCATATCAACTACTTTATATACAATAATTAATTTTGATTTTTAAAAAAGAAATCAGCTAACATAATACAGTATAATAGAATAAAGGACTAAACCTGTGGGATCATCTCAATAGACTCAGCAAAGCACTTGCTCTCCATTGATGATTAAAAAAAAAAAGAAAAGAAACTTTCTCAATCTGGTGAAAGGCATCCATGAAAAACTTGTAACTAGCATCATAATGTATGTATTTTGAAATGATTATAGTGATGGTTATATTCTATGTGTATTTACTTAAAAATCAAACTACATTGTAGTGGGTGAATTTTATGGTACATTAATTTTACTTTAACAAAGCCTTTCTAAAAGCTATTAAGGGATAGAATTAGATTACAGATATTCAAGAATGTGTGTCCTTCAAAGTGCTGGTAATTTTTTATAAGCTTGGAGACGTACAATTACCAGTCCTAATGCAAGTTAACTTACTAAGTATGGAAATCTCATGTACTTTTTCATATTATGTATTTCAGGGTAAACAATATGAATATTCCTATACTTTATAAGGCATTATATTCCAAACTGTTGTCCATACTTAACCTGTTCTTCAGCCTTGGCTATTGTTCACAACATTACAAAAGTTTTATTCCTTCAAATGTGTAGTCTTTTAGTTGTTGGTTTTATTTCTCTTCTACTTTCTTTGGAGAAAAATTGTTTTCTATCTCTGCATTCATCCTTAGCTTTATACTTCCTTATGTAATCTCACCACTACTTCAGTGTACAACCTCATCACTGTTATTAACTCTATCTTGGTGGACTTTGTCTGTATGCTCTCCTCCCTTTTTAGTACAGTATTTCCTTAATCATTTGTTCCTTGGTTCCCAGTGTCATTTTCCTCTACTTTATTATTTTTTGTTTTGCCATATTAACTTATATGTATAGTATATTTATAAACATTTTATTTACCTACTCAATCCTCCTCCCATTTTATACTTGCCTTTAGTAAATGAGCTTATATTAAAGGTCCTTGGAAGTTTGTCAGTGCACCAGAGCTTCCTTTAGCCTTGCTTTCTGTGTCTCTGTCTTTAGCAGGTTTGATCAACTGCTTACCTGTTGTGCTGCTACAGTGAAGGCCAAGATCATCCTTGCTGGAGTTAGTCCACCATGGATTACTTTGTAGCTCCTCAGGCCCATTTCTTTATGCTACAGTCTGAAGACTTCATTGATAAAATTTTATGCTTTAAATGAGAAAACACATTTTGATGCTTTAACACCTTGCTTGAAGCACAATAAGCCCATAGTAAATATTAGGTTTAGGGCTACTAAGGCTGATACAATTTGGAGTGGTGAAGATTACATTATGATTAAAGAAAGATATTAGCATGATCTGAAGAATCTTTCTTCAGATCTCCAAGTAGACAAATGCATAGCCTGTTTAATATATTTGTGAATGTTAGGAATGAGGTTTTAGAATTAGATATGTAGACATCACACTTCAGATGTGTAAAAATTAAACTGTTTATCTGGTTGTACAGATGCTGTTGACCGAATACTTGGATATGAAAAATACTCGTACAGCCTCAGAACCATCAGCTCAACTTAGCTATGCCAGTACTGGACGAGAGTTTGCAGCCTTTTTTGCCAAAAAGAAACCTCAAAGGCCCAAAAATTCTCTTTTCAAGTAAGTATCATTCTACTGATAAGAAAGCCAAGTGCCAAGAAGTATTAGTTCCAAGTAGGATGATTTTCTGCTTCATTGACAGCCATTACTTTCTCCAGCTGAAGTTGATATGAAGTAATTTGTAGGACATATTTATCTATTCAAAATTGTTTACTTGTATATGTAAGTTGATGTGACTACTTGACAATAGTTGTTTTAGAATGTTATTACTAGACTATGTAGAACTGTTAATAAAAATATCTTAAATCTGTTTCAGGGAAATTTTATATAAAATTAAAGTTGGTGAAACTCCATAGGTATTTCTAGAGAATTTTATTTGGAATGAAAGGTAAAGAAGTATGTCAACTTTTTAAAAAGTCCCATGTACTAAGAAATGAACCTTTGTTAGTGAAGTTATGCAAATTTCCCTAGCTTAGTGCTGTTGGCATTTGCATGACTTGATGTTTCATTAAAGAATAATCTGAAAGTTAAAAAAAATTACTCTTAACTCTAGCAGGACATATATTCAAATTGCATGTCTCTTGGTAACACTTAATATTACTAGTGTCAATTTTGATATTATTCAGTACCATTGATTGAGTGCTTCCTATGTCTGAAGTGCTATACTAGGGCAGTTTTTCAAAATAATGTTATGTAAACATAATTTGGGGAATAACATTTTAGCAACAGGAGTAGAAGATAACATCTGTTGACTCCTTACTAAATGTTAGCCGAGATTTTTGCAATTTTTATAAATTAGCTCTTTTGCCCATTACAACTTTATAGGCAAGTTTTTTTTTTTTGTTTGTTTGTTTTTGAGACAGGACCTCACTTTATAGTTGAGACTGGCCCCGAACTTGCTGTGTAGCCCAGACTAGGCTCAAACTCATAGCAATCCTCTTGCCTCTGCCTCCCAGTGCTGGGATTACAGGCATGAGCCATCATGCCCAGCATTGTGATATGAGATATTTGGGATCAAATTTGGGACCTTGTGCTTGCCAGGCAGCTGCTGAAACCAATACTGTCCAAGTGTTTATTTTTAATCAGTTGTCCATATAAAATATTGAGACACAAGGGAGACTAAGTAAATTATATAAGATTACATAGTTAACAAGTGATAGAAAGATTAATTTCTTGGACTTCATATCCACTTGAGAGGTTAGTAGATATTTATAAAGTTGTATTGATAAACCTAAGTAGCATCCTAGTTTTAAACAATTCTTTTTCATTAGCTAAAGCTGTAGTACCTTTTATTGTTTCACATTTGAGATTTGTTTTACTTTGGATTGATAATACTCATAATAGTTAAGGAAAGATTCCAAGTTAATTTATCTTGTCTAATGAATAGAAGGTTTAGTTCATTATTCCTGAAGTAAAGTTCATTTTGGTTTTTGAATACAGTTCTAACTAATTTATTCATTGAGTAGATACAATACCAGGCACAATGCTTTAGGGTGCAAGTATCAAAAACTTCCAGATAGAAATATGGGAAAGTTGTTATGTGACAAGATAAGGATGGACATGTAGATTTTCTTACTCAGTACTAAAGTATGATATAGGACCTAGTCCTCATCTCTCTGCCTTGTTGCCTCCTCCAAATCAGCAATCCTTTGTATTGTAGTCACAAGATGTTTGCATCATTTCCTTTCTGCTGAACAGGTCAAAGAAGTATAATGTGATTCTCTTAATCTTTTAAGATTTATTTTATAGACTTAATTATTTTTTAGCAATTGTAGGCTAAAAGTAAGTACAGAATTGTCATATGTTTTTCCCTCCCATTTTTCCTGCTAACGTTTTGCATTAATGATGTATTTGTTGTAATTGATAAACCAATATTGCTATAGCGTTATTAACTAATGTCCATAGATTACTTTAGGGTTCACTGCGGGTGTTGCACAACTCTCAGTGATTCTAGCAAATGCATAATGTCACATATCCATTAATACAGTGCTGTGTAGAATGGTACAGCTTCTCCATCTCGTCTTCCCTACCCTCCTTCCTAACCCCTGAGAACCACTGGTATATTTATTACCTTCAGAGTTTCTCCCATTCATGGTTATCATCTATGTTTAGAATCATTCAGTAGGCTTTGTTTTCCTACTGGGCTCACTTACTTAACTGTGTTTAACTTTCTCCTTATTCTTTTTGTTGCTTGTCAGATAATTCTCTCTGCAGCTGACTAATACTCCTTTGTATAGCTGTACCATAGCATTTTTATCTTTTCTCCCCTGCTAAATGACATCTTTGCAATTACAATTAAAGCTTGCACTACAAACTCATAAACAGGATTTTGTGTGGACAGAAATTTTCAACTATTTGAACAACTACCTTTAGGAGCACAGTTGATAGATTATATGCTGTATTAACTTTGTGTGATTCTGTCAGATTTTTTTTTGTAGTGACTGTACCACTTCAAGTATCTTTTAATTAGTAATTCTTTTTTTTTTGCCAAATATCCAGAGGCAAGTAAAATTATCTCAGATGCTGCTTGGTCAGGCCCATCTTTTACCTTCAGTCCCTTTCCCTTTTTCTGCCAGCCCACTTGCCTACCTGCCTGCCTTCTCCACTCCCCCATTCAGCCAAGCTTAACATTCTATCTAGGTTTGTTGCAAAAGTAGGCTTTAGGGCCTTTAGATTTCATGTTCTCCACTGTCACCTTTGTTTAAGTTATTGTCTCGTTGCTGAGACATTGTACCATATACCCAAAGCTTGAAGGAGGACAGGTTTATTTTTGCTCACCGTTTGTAGAAGTTTCTGACCATAGTCAGCTGGCTCCAATGTGGGAGACTTTGCAGAGGGTCATAGCACAGGATAAGCATCCATATTATGGCAGAATCAAAGCAGAGAACAATCAAGGGAGGGAGATAGATCTTTCCAGCTGCACACCCAAGACCCCCCTCCTCCAATCAGGCTTCATCTCCCAGTATTCCATTCAGCTGCAAGCTCATCAGTGGGGTAATACATTGATGAGTATCACATGCCCATGATCCAGTTACTCCTCAAAAGCCCCACGTTTGATTGCAGGAGGCTTTGATCATACATCTAGATATAAACCATAATAACATCTACCTTTCAGCCTCAGATCATATATACATGTTTGAACATTCAGCCAGTGCTTCTCAAGTTGTATTAGTAGATGAAATACTAATTGTTGGAAATGAAAAATTAGCTTGTTACCTAGAAATGAAAAAATTAGCTTGTGACACAGAGTGATGTGGTTATCAGACATTCGCCTGCTTCTAATTTTGGCCCCACTGTTAATGAGACTTAAGTGCCTGAGTAGCTCTCTTGTCATATCAGGCCTTAGTACCTTTGGTTTTAAAATAAGGAGGTGTAACTGAATAACCTCTAGTGTCTTTTTTGCTGTAAAATTAAATCGGTCTGTGACATGTTGCAAACATATAAAAAATCCCTGAGTAGCAAAAATACATCAAGTCCTAAAGGATTAAGATTTTGGAGAGCTGTAATCTGTTTTTATCACATCTGTGAAGAACTTTATTACCCTCTTTAATTGCCCTCAGACAAGGTTAATTAAGTGTGTTTAAGATCTCTCTCACTGTATAGTGTGTATCTGTATTCTTCATTCTAGAGTTTTTTTTTTTTTTTTTTTCCCTCGCCATCCCTGATCAATAGCTGTCAGCATGCTTTTTTAGAGGTCAGTGGCTTTTTTCCTGCACTTGACTGGCAGGTGGCACTTTTGAAATACTGCACACTTTGCTTTTCATACAGCTGGTAGAGCCTCTTAGTTCTTGGTGGGGTGCAGAGAGAAGATAAAGTAAAGCAAGTGTTTCCCTTACAGACTGATACTGATCTTGGTTATTCATCTTCCTTGTTAAGCAGTGGATAAAAGAAGTATAATTTAAAAAATTATGATGTCCTTGTTGCTGGAGATGTACCCCTTTGTCACAGCTACTCTTTTATTTTATTTTTTGTTTACTACTTAGTAGCAATAATTACAGAAATATTCTTGTGTCACACTGTTACCCTGCTTCTGTGAAGCTTCTTCCAGGTTTGAAATCTCATCATTTGATGGATCAAATGGAATCTCATCATTTCAACTGATTTTTTTTCTTTGAACCTTCAAGTTTTCTTTATTATTATTTTTCATTTTTGGGTTTTTGTTTTTTACTGGTTTTTAGTGATTGTTCGTTATCACAAGTCCATCTCTTACGTTTTTGACCTTTGAAATCTGTTTCTGGTTAAATGTGAGTGAACACTTGGTAGCTTGTGTTTTTGATAGGATTTTATGTTGGGGTAAGTGGCAGATTAAAAACTAGCAGCCATTTGGAAACATTTTTTCAGACATATAAGAAAGAATAAATATGCTTTGCTTCTTTGATATTGTTATGTATTGTTATTTTCAGTAACTCCTTTGTACAAGTTCTTGAACTGGAGGAGTTAGAAAGGTAAGAGTTCTG